>PVIU01001418.1:0-216093 GCA_004026605.1 Ondatra zibethicus | reverse complement strand
TTTGGAAAAGCATTTCTGACACTCTAGCGTCAGCTCGACAGTCACCTTGTGCTGAAGATGAACGAACCCTAAACGTACACATCTCACATCACGGCTTCTGCCAAGGGGAGGATTACTAGTCACCTAACTGGAAAGTATCTGCCACTTCATCAAACAGTAACTACCACAAAAGGAACAGCAGGAAAGGACTTCAAAACTCACTAAAAAGTTGGACAATTTTATGCAGAAACTGCCAAAGTTTTAGTGTTTAATAATTAAGACAAGTGACCAAGATGTAAAGATACCAAGTTTGAGAAACTGGGGGTGTGGGGGGGGCACTCTATGGACTATGCAGGCTGTGATAAGAATGCACGCTTTATAAACCTGTCGACACGTAATAGTTAGTTGCTGAAAGCCACTTGGTTTTCTCTTGGCTTGGGAAAAACGACGTTCTGGATTCACTGAATATCGGCAGCCTGTGAAAGAAGAAAAGCAATCAACAGCGGCACTGCGGGGACAGCAGAGCCCCCAGAACAGCCAGCATTTTCCACTTAGCCATCTGTTGGATTCTCCATGCATACTATTCTAGAAAATTCACTGTTTGTAAGTCTTAGAAAGTGCCCCTGTAAATAAAGTTGACTTGTGTGTGTGTGTGTGCGCGCGCGCTCCTGTGTGTGGGTATGGAGAGGCGAGTGCAGGTCCTTGGTGTAAATAAAATTGACGTGTGTGTGTGTGTGTGTGTGTGCATGCACGCTCCTGTGTGTGGGTATGGAGAGGCGAGTGCCGGTCCTTGTGGAGGCCAGAAGAGGGTGGTGGAGTAGCAGACAGTGGTGAGTGAGGTCTCATACGAGGGCTGGGAACTGAACTTGGGTCTTCTACAAGAGCATATGTGTTTTTAACAGATGAGCCATCTCTCCAGCCCCTTATTTGGATATTTTTACTCAAAATTCTCTGAATCCACTTCCTAGTTTCATTCCTTTTTTGAGTGTTTCCCCATCAGTCGAACATCTTCAATCAGAGTCGTTCAGTTCTTGACCCATGGGGTTTTCTGCCACAACCAGCAAAATTCCCTAGTGGCTTCCAAGAGTCACTGGGCACTTTGCAGCTGCCCTCTAAATAGGACTAAAGACGACATAGCACGTACCGAGCTCATGAGCACCTCACAGCCAAACAGCCCAGTGTATTAGTTATGTATCAAGACCCTCCAGCCCCATCCAGTCTCTTGGATTTCAGAGCAACCTGTTTAACTCACTGAAAAGATGGTTCTAGGCCATGCCCAAAATATAACTTTTAATCCCAGAATTTAGGAGGCAGAGGCAGAAGCAAGTGGATCTCTGTGAGTTTGAGGTCATCCTGGTCTATATAGCAAGTTCTAGACCAGGCAGCCAGGGATGCATAGTTAGATTACGTCAAAAATAAAAATTGAGGGCTGTGAGTGCCCCGCCCCCACTAACAGGGGTGATGCTACAAAAAAATTCACTGCACCAAGTGGTTTGCGCCTCTGTTGGCTTCTATCTGAAATGATTGCATAGAAATTTAATCCACTCTAGAGGGAAGAGGTCGAGTCTACAATAAAAGTCACAAAGTCTCTCGAACTTAAGATAGATGCTTATGTAAATGTAAACTACCTGTATTCTCTGCTATTTCCAAAAGAAAACAATGAAATAATCTTCCAGTGGCCAGGACAGGTTACCAAATACACATGCTCTGAAACAGCATTGCCTGGTAGTTGGTAGTTACCAGCTCAACAGCAGATGTGTCCAGGTTCCAGGTGTCCAATGTGAGGCCCAGGAGATGAGCGAGGCCCATCACAAAACTGTAAACTTAACAATTAAAATGCCAAGGGGCTAGAAATGGCTTGGTGGTTAAGAACACTTTTGGTTCTTGAAAAGAGCTAGGTTTGATTCCTAGCACCCACATGGCGGCAGGTCCTGTCTGTAACTCCAGTTCCAAGGGATCTGGTGCTTTCTGGCCTCGCATAGCACCAGGCCTGCATGAGATGCATATGCAAGCAAACACTCATATATACATAAATCTGAAATAGAAATCAGTTTTGTCTTTTGTCATCAATTTCACTCTTCTTAGGTGTGAGCTTCTGAGTCGACAACATTGTGTTATGATGTGTAAGGTTCGGACATTGTGTTAAGTAATGAAAACTGGAAATATAAATTCTATCTAAGCAATCAGTGTGGCATGAAACATTTCAATACATGGAGTTCATGTGTGGGGTGCAGGGAGATGCCGGCTGGCAAAGGACACGGTGAAAGCTACATCAAGAGCGCTCCTGCGGCCGCTTTCCGTGTGTGCCATGAGCACCCTGGGCCCCTCCCTCACCTTCAACTCTTCTGCGCAGTAGGGATCTTGTTTTCGCCTTCCAGGTCTTCCACTCCAGCCTGGGTCATGAGGTCAGCGATATTTTTCTCCAGGTCGTCAATGCGACTGCTCATGTCATCGAGTGGCACAGTTAAAGAGCCCACACACCAACGCCCACTTTGTCCCGTCCTCCTCCAGGCCCCCGCAGCCTGGCTTAAGCAGCTGCTGTCCCCAGTTTCTTCTGGTTACAGTGATAGCCTGGCGGTCCAAGTGCAGGGTACTCAGGTGAGTTCTCTTACTTTCCTAAGCCTCGGTTTCTTTATTTGTTAATCCCAGAGGGCTCTATATTCCATTGGTAAGGATAAGAAGAGGACTGGAGACTGAAGGGCTCAAATGTGCACTGCCAGCCAACCTTACAGCCCAACCCCTTCACTGGCGTTCTGGAGGGCCCCCAACAGGGAACTTGGCTAGCTCTGCCATGCTTGTCTTGGCACCATCCTCTTCGGGAACACAGTATAGCCTAGATCAGTAAAGAAATTTCTAAGTGTGGTTGGAGAGATGGCTCAGGGTTAGGAGCATCTGAGGCTCTCGCAGAGGGCCTGAACGGGGTTCCCAGTACCCATATTGGGCAGCTCACAACCGCCTGTAACTCTAGCTCCGGGGAAGCCAGTGCCTCTTCAATCACTCACGCGCACCCATTATACACATAATTAAAAATAATAAAAACAAATTCTTGTAAAAAAAAAAGTAATTTCTAAATGACTACTTTAAGTCGGTTTGCAAACCACCTGCTCACCCCCACCATTAAGAAGCTGCCTCCGAACCAAAAGGATATTCCGTCCAATGATCTGGTCGGACATGATCTGAAACTTGTCTTGCATTTGCTGCAGGAGCGTCTCCACCTACGAGAAACCAGAACAAGTCCGCCGATACCAGCTTATCCCGAGACCCCTTTCCTGGGAGGAAGGGGAGGCGAGGACGCGGGCGGGGACGCTCGGCAGCTGTGCCAGGCCTTTAGTCAGGCCCCCGCCAGGTCGGGTTTGGTATTCCCGTGGGTCAGGTCATGAGGGTCCGAGCCGGGGCCGCGGGAGGGCGAGCCCGGCAGGTGCGCCGGCCGAGGCCGCTGGCCACACCCCACGCCAGGGCCGAGAGCGGCTGCGGAGTGTCGGGGCCCACGTAAGCCTACCGCTTACCACCAAAGTGATGTCCTGCATGGTTTTGGGGTCCGTCTCGGCCATCTCCCCGGTGCCCAGCTTGGCGGCGATGTCTCGGAACCGTCACCTACACTTCGGTTGCTTGGCGCAGACGCCCCCCAGCCGCCAGTTCTCGCGACAACACAGTCACGGGACCGCGAGGCATTGTGGGTGCTGTAGTTTCCGTCACTCATAGGACGGGTCTGGGAGACTTTAGAGCGTCCATTCTGCGGATAGGCTCCGCCCCCTACCCTTAACTCCGCCTCCACCCGCCCCAGCTCCACCCTGCACGCAGCATGGAGCGGAAGAGGCAAGAAAACCGGATGTGGGCAAAGGTTACGGGAATTAGTGTTGGTCTCTTCCGTGCATGTAGTCAGACACACAGGCATTGCAAGACAAATCAGTGGGTAAAGGCGCTTGCATCCAAATCCGACACTGGAGTTCGATCCTCCATGTTTGAAGAAGAGACCCAACTCCCACAGATTGACCTCTGACCTGCACACACGTGCTGTGACATGCACATACACATATGCCACACAAAATAACTATAATAATAATGTAAAAAACTCAAAGAGTTGGTGAGAGTGCACTGACTGGCTGTCTGTATGCTGAGGCCTATAATCCTACTTAATTTGGGAGATTGGACCGGGAGGGATCCTGAGCTCAAGGCATTCTTGAGAAAACTT
Organism: Ondatra zibethicus; assembly: GCA_004026605.1. Lineage (NCBI taxonomy): Eukaryota > Metazoa > Chordata > Mammalia > Rodentia > Cricetidae > Ondatra > Ondatra zibethicus. Next base: position 211,922 of record PVIU01001418.1, on the reverse strand, counting down.
AGTGAAACTGTCTCAGAAACAAAACAAAACAAAACAAAACAAAAACGTAACAAGCAAAAAGAGGAGAAGATGAAATGTACCCAGTGGCAAAACACTTGCCCAGCACGAAGAAGCCAGCACTGTAGAAACAAAACGAAACAAAAGCTTAGGCTATCGCCCCTACCCTGGAGGAGCACGCAGCCCGGTAGACCCGGTTGCCAGGGTTTAAGTGTGATGTAAGTAAGTGGAATGTCGCCTGGCTTCTTTCTTTCAACGCTATGGCTGCCTGGTGCTAAGTGGTACAGGTCTCCATTTGTGTAAAAGGGGCAGTGTCAGGAAAGACTGTACTGGGATGCTTACGTCACAGGTACAGATCTGAGGGGGGCACTGGTTCAAATAATCCTTCCCAGGATTCCTCGATGTGCTGAGATGGCTTTCAGGGGAAGTCATTGTTAGTGCCACAAGCCACTCAGTAGAGGAAGCTGGGATAGGAGAACCAGAACAAAGGGATTCTTTACACTTGTGGACCAGGGTAGGGTAGGGGTGGGTCTGAGTTTAGAGGTGGTGCTGGGGGTGTCTCCGAGTCTAGTAAATTACTGAAAGTACCGGCTGGGATATAAGGTCCTATTGCCCCACCCCTATTGTTATAGGGAGCTTAGCCACTTAGGGAAGGTACTAGACAGGACAGGAGGCTAGGTTGATCCCCTCTGCAGAGCCATCACCAGTCAGAGTTCTCCATGTTCCTGGGTAACAGTGAATTGGACAGACACATGGATGGTCATGGGCCGGGAGACAGTTTACTAAAGAAGAGAAACAGGACTCCAAAGTTCCCCCAGACCCAGGCCGAGGTCCAGTGCCAAAAGGAATCAAGTCTGTGACCTTCTATAGGTTGTGTGCTTACTGTGTGTTTTTCTGCAATCTGTTCCCTAAAGGAAGCAGTATCTAGGAAAGCTTCTAGAATTCTGCTTTCTATTGAGTTAGGACCCCGACTTCCAGCCGGACAGATGGCCCTGGGTTTGGGTCTCAACAATGGGCTAAGAAATCCCTTGACTATAGGTCTATATGATCCAGCAACTCATATTCCTGATTTCAGAGGACTGTATTCTGGAGTGGGGGCGGGGTCACTCCAGTTTGAATTTAGCTGGAGGAAGACTGTAAGTCCCCTTAGTGTTGGTAGCTAAGATGGATCAGGCTTGACCAGGGAGGGGTGTGGCTCAATTGTCTTCCCGAACTATCATCTGACTACATCCTTACCAGTCCCCTTCTGATTTACTCAATTCACACAGAGAACTTCCTTCCCATGTAAAGCATGCAAAACTACTGTGTGTGTGTACATGCATGTGTGTCTGTGTACATGTGGATGTATGTGTGACAAGGTGTGTGCATGCTTGCACATGTGTGAGAGAGTGTGGAGACTAGCTCCCATGTTGGGAGCTACCGGTCATTTTAGATTAAGGACCCCCTTCCCTTTTTTATTTTTTTTGTGTTTCAAGACAGGGTTTCTCTGTGTAACCCTGGAACTCACTCTGTAGACCAGGCTGGCCTCGAACTCACAGACTCTTAACTATTATATTTGTAATTACTCTACTTCAAAATGATGTCACATTCTGAGCTGTCGAGGGCTAGGATTTAAATGAACCTTGCCTGGGGATACAATAACCCACTCAATAACTAGTAAGGAACTGTCACTTTAGTTTGTACTGCGCTTTTATATGGAGTTCTCACAAACCTCTGGCATCAGTTAGAAAGTAGCCAAGGGACTGAGTCCTCTGGCTACTGACTTCAGACCCAGCTGTTCAGTGTAGAAGTCTGCACTGGGGTTTCTAGTGAGATCTAGACTACGACCATGAGCAAGCCCAAATCGCCTAGGAACTAGTGCTCAGTCTGGGAGATGATAGCTTTTTGTTTCTTTTTAAAAGAGGTTTATCTTGTTTTAATTATGTGTGTGCACGTGTGTGCTCACGCGCATGCTCACACGCTCTGAGGAATACAGGCACTCTCAGAATCCAGAAGAGGGTGTTGCTCCCCTGCAGCTGGAGTTACAGGCAGTTGTGAGCAGTCCAATATGGGTGCTGGGAAGCAGACTCAGGGCCTCTCCAGCCCCTGCTTCCTCCTTTCTTCCTTTCTTCCTTTTCCTGGTAGGAGATTTGTGGTTGTTGGTTTTTGATTTTTTTTCCTGATTGAATTTTTTTTTCATCTAAACAGCAGATGTGACACTCTGAGTGATGACTTAATTTTCTTTTTTTTACCCTTACAGAGATGCTCCTTCTGGTGTGTTAAACAGCTGCTTTTCACAAAAACCTCTCTACACTCAGGGCTGATACACTCTTTGTGGGGGCTGACCTGGAGCCCAGATGAATTCTGTTCTGTTAATAAAGCTGCTGCGTATATGTTCAAGGTGCCAGGAACTGACCTTGCACTGAAACTTAGATCAATCTCATTTTAACCTTTCTGTTCATGCTGAAGTCAGTTTCCCTCCTTTTAGCATTTTTAAAGCATTTCCTAGGTTAATTTTAAGTTGTAATTCCCTTCCCCATGTTAAGAACAACTTGGTTTTACAAGAGCTTGCTATGACTCTTGTTGGGGAATATTATTGTAAGGTGTGTGACTTTTGTTTATGCTGCATTTGTTTAACTCTGTGAAGCTGTGATTCTTTGCCTGTCTAAAACACCTGATGGGCTAATAAAGAGCTAAACAGCCAATAGCAAGACAGGAGCAAGGATAGGTGGGGCTGGCGGGCAGAGAGGATAAATAGGATAAAGGCGAAAGGGGAACAAGATAGAGGAAGGAGGACATCAGGGCCAGCCAGCCAGCCAGCCAGCCAGCCAGCCAGCCAGCCAGCCAGCCAGCCACCCAGCCACCCATGGGAAGAAAAGTAAGATCAGTAATAATAATAATAAGTAATAATAAGTAAGAAAGATAAAAGCCCACAGGGAAAAGGTAGACAGGCTAATTTAAGTTAAGAAAAGCTGGCAAGAAACAAGCCAAGCTAATGCTGGGCGATTATAAAAAAGAATAAGCTTATGTGTGTGATTTATTTGGGAGTTGGGTGGTGGGGCCCCCTAAAAGCCAAAAGAGTAAAACATCACACTACAGATATTTTAATGGTGGTTTTTGGTTCATGCTGAGCCATGACACTCCTGCCTTGGATCTAAACAAAAGGCAAAAGAGGACCTTACTGTGCAAAATGGTCTTTTTTTTTTTTTGCCTTCAGTAATGGGGATTGAACCTAGAGCCCTGAATATGACAGGTAAATGCTGTATGACTCATTGAGTTACGTTCCCAGTCCCTTTTAAAAAATTCTATTTAAGCTTTTATGTGTATGTGTGTTTGTATGCATGTCTATCTGTAGCACCTTGTGCATGCCTGTGGAGTCCAGCAGATGGTGTCAGACCCTCAACTGTGTTTGTCTTCCTGTAGGTGCCCAAGGAGGCCAGAGGTGCTTGATCTCTGGGGAGCTGAAGTTACATGTGGTTGTGAGGCATCTGATTGGAGTGTTGGGAACTGAACTCACATCTTCTGCAAGAGCACTATGTTCTCTTAACTGCGAGCTATCTTGCGAGCCCTCTGATGAATTTCCGAGGGAGTTCCAGAGAAGTTTAACAAGGAGGAAGACCCACTCTGGACTTGGGCAGCCTCATCCCATGAACTGGGGTGCTGGACTGAACACTAGTGTTGACCTCTCTCTACTTCCTGTGGAGTCATGTGACCGCCTGCCTCATGTTCCTGCTGCCATGCATTCCCCAACATGTTGGACTGTACCCTCAAACTGTGAGTTCAATGAAACCCTCTCCCCTTAAGTTTCTTTTGTTGGGTAGTTTGTCAGAGTGATGAGAAAGGTAACTGATAAATAGAATATGAAGGCTCATCTTCCTAGTACCCAGAGTGGCTCCTGCTCTTTCATTGGTCATCCTAAGCCTTCCCAAGCTTCCCCAACCTGCTATTTCATCCCTCTTATTCCCAGAAGATGACCTTATGGTCTAAGGAGAAAATCACCTGTGGAAGATAAAGGCTCCCAATCACACCCCTACTCGTATCCTCTTTGTCATCATTGGGATGCGGGGCTGTGCACAGTTTGGGTAGAGACTTTCACCCTGTGTCTGCCACTTATTCCAGACACTTGCTTCTTCTGCCCCTCCTTTCCATTGACCCGTCATCTCAGCAGACAAATAGAAAATCCAAGCTGTGTGTGATGCTGAGCTTCTCTCATCTCGGCACAGGGAGGCTGCTACAGGAGGATCTCAAATTAAAGTCAGCATGGGTGATAGTGTAATCCTGTCGCCAGCCAGCCAACCAGCCAATGAACCAACCAACCAACCAGCTGTCCACCCCGTTTACCCAACCAACCAGTTAAACCCTCAACAATCCAACCAATCAACCAAACATCCACCCACCAAACCAACTTATCAGCCAAACAGACAACCAGCCAGACAACCACCCACCCACCCAACCAGTCAGCCAGCAAACCAACCAACCAGCTGAACCAAGAGAAAAACCCAGAACAAAACAACCGCACAATAGCAAACTCGGTTGTCCTTCCTGTCTCGGCTTCCTGGGTGCTGAGATCACAGGCATGCATCTTCCTGCTGGCTTTACTTCTTGGTACACAATTAAAGGTAATTGTCCCATTTTCCTGCTATTTTGGTTTGTTATTTTGCTTTGTGTTGTATTTAGTTTGATTTCACTCCCACAAGATTCTGATTTTTCTTTTGTGATAGTTTTTTTTAAATGAGTATAAGTAAATCATAAATTTATTTTTACTTTATTAGGTTTATTGTGTGTGTGAGTGTAGAGGTCAGAGGAAAACTTGGAATTTGTTCCACCTGGTGGGTTCTGGTGATTGAACCCAGATGGTCAGGTTTGATGGCAAGCGCCTTTACCCTCTGAGACTTTAGATGAGAGTTTGAACGCAGTTGGAGCTGATGGTACAGCTGGCTGCTCAGTAAGATAGAGTTGAGGTGGTGAGAAGTGTGCAGGATGTGACTGCGTCTTGATCTACAGGCTTTAGCATTGAGAAAACGCTGCTTTACGAGATGATGGGGAGCCCAAGGGATGACTGGTCGCCCTTTGAAATAGCAATGCCTTTGCACTCTGCAGAGGGACAGGGCAGGCAGTTGCTGGATCCTGAACATCCGCTTGCTTCCTCTTGGCGACAAGCTCAGAGAAACAGTGTGGAATTCCTGAAGGTACCAGATGCTTGGTCTTCAGGGAATGATCCTGCCCCTGGAGGCTGCCCTGCTGGCAGAGAAGAGGTCAGGCCAGGGCTCATGCACCCACCCGGTGCAGGCTTCACTGCAGAGCAGAGGCCAGGCTGGTTAGAGAGCAGACTGTCCAGCTGTGGCAGATTTAATTTAGAAAGCGTCACCTTAGGACCCATTCTCTTGGCTGGGAGGTCCCTATGAAGGCCAAGATTTGTTGGACTTTTGCAGTGTGTCCTGTGCACTGGGTGTCTTAACAAGGGCCCTGGAGGGAGGAGGAGGTCACAGCTTTGTGGCTGTTTGCAGAAGAACAGAAAATTGCTTTTCTGAGGAAGGATGGCAAGATCAGCAGTGTCCCGATTGGCTCAAATTGCTTTGCTTTTGGTTTGAAGTGTTAGTTTATGCTTCTTACATTCATTTGAGGCAATTTTCCAAATTAGCATCTTCGTGACTCACTGCCAGGAAATCAACTTCCTTCTTATTTACTCAAACCAGCAGTTTCCTGGAGACAGACTGTCCAAGAGGCAGGGAATAATAGTTCCTGCAACTCCTGACTTGCATGTTTGGGTTCCTTTAGTGTAGCTTCCTCTGTCGCTGTTATTGTAGGGCTGATGGCCTCCATATGCCCCGTGGAGACACTAACTCATTTCTGGAGGTGTCTTCGAGGTTAGCAGAAAAAGTACCAGGGTGAACGTGGACACCATACTTAACAGACGTAAGAGCTGGTTGTGGTGGGGCACACAGTAGGATTTGCTGAAGGAGTCAGAGCCAGGAGGAGAGAGAGGGTCATGAGTTTGAGGTAGAAAGAGCCAGAGGGGATGGTGGACACCAGGAGAACAAGGCCCTCTGAGTCAACTAAGCAAGGCTCACATCAGCTCACAGAAACAAAAGCAGCAAGCACAGGGCCTACATGGGTCTGCACCAGGTCCTCTGTGTATATATTACAGTTGTTGGCTAAGTATTTTATGGTACTTCTGACTGTGAGAACGAGTAGATCTCTGACTCTTGTGCCTGCTCTTGGGACTCTTTTTTTCTCCTGTTAGGTTGCCATATACAACTTCGATGTGAAAGTTTTCGCTTCATCTTACTATATTTTGTCATTTTTGGTTGTTATCTCTTAGAAGCCTGTTCTTTTTCTAATGGGAGACAGAAAGGGAGTGAATCTGGAGAGGGGAGGTGAGGAGGAACTGGGAGGAGTAGAGGGAGAGGAAACGGTAATCAAGATATAGTGTTTGAGAAAAGAACCTTTTTTTCAATAAAAGGAAAGAAAAAGACCCAGTTAGAGATGGTTTGTGAATTTCAGTGGCTTCATCTGTGTAATGGAGAGAATGCTATTTTTATGTCTCATGAGTTGTGTAGGCTACAAAGAGAATTACATATTATGTTTCATATGTAATGAGAAATGTCATCCATATATACATATAAAAGGATATGTAGTGTTAAAGGTGGGAAGGGGGCTCATTGCTTAAGAGCACTGGGTGCTCTTCCAGAGGACCAGGGTTCAATTCCCAGCACCCAGGTGACAGCTCACAACTGTCTAACTCCAGTTCTAGGGAATGAGTTGCCCTCTTCTGGCCTCTGGGGATACCAGGCATCCACACAGTGCATAGATACACATGCAGGCAAAACACACTCATACACGTAAAATAAAGTAAAAAAATGTTTCAAAAAGTGCAATGCTTGGCCTGTAGAGTCACTTAAAAAATATCATCCTATTCTCTTTTTGTTTTGCTAAGGACATCTCTAAAGTACTCTTGCTATTGTCTATCCTGTATATATCCATGCTCTATCTTCTACCTACGTACCTATCTATGTCTGTCTGTCTATTCACCCATAACAAAAGCAGAGTAAGGGAGAAAGGCTTTATTTTTGAGAGGGCATTTAATTTTCAGACCATGACACTGGTACACACGGACAGTCACAGTTTCAGTGGGTCACTGTCCATCACGGCAGAGATGGCCTGGTGGCAGGAGCAGGAAACTGTCCAATCACATTGCATTAGAACTCGGGAAGGAGATAGCGAACAGGAAGTGGGTCTGGGCTCCAAGGCCCTCAAGGTGTGCTTTTAGTGATCGCTTCTTCCAGGTACCCACTTCCCAAACAGACTGCCAGCTAGGGACCAAGTGCTAGAACCTGTGAGCCTGTGGGGGACACTTTACATTCAAATGATAACATTATCTATCAATGAGGGGCGGATAAGACAAGCCTCATCCTCAGTTAGCCATGAATTTGCTATGTAGGCAAAGATGACCTTGAACTCTTGGTCCTCATGGCTCTGTCTCCCAGGTGATAGATTACAGGTGTACCTCATCACGGGGGGGAGGGGCTACTGTATTTGCTTTTATTGAACAGATGCTTGTTAGCGCCAAGGGACTTGCCAGTCCATTAGCAAGAAGAAATAGAAGGAGCAGCGTTAATACAGGTTTTGGGTGACCACTGATGAAAGTGTTTCCCCATGAGGTCATGAGAAGTGTTTGTGCTACTGTCTGAGGAGGAGAGAGAATGGCTGGGAATGCTTTTGAAAGGCACAGTCAGATCTCTCGATGTTGACGATGTCGATGGTGGCTTAGGCGTCAACAGAAAGGGCATCCCTTCTTTTATGGTGTGATTGATCTGTCCACACATACTCAAGTCAACTATACCTAGAGACATCTCTCGGTTACATTTACAAAACCAGAAACGGCTCAGAGATCCTGCAGACGTGGCCTCTTTGACTTGGGGTTGTAACCTGGCACAGGCCTAGCTCTGGAGAACCTCACACTACCTTCCCCTCAGCGTCCTCTTCTCTCTCTTCATTTGGGGAGAACAGGCATTGGGAGGACAAGGGTTGGTTTTCGAATAATCAATATATGAATTAGTCTAGCCAAGGTTGGAAACGTGGCTCGGTGACTGAGTGCTTGCTACCTTTGCACAGGAACTGAGTTCAGATCCCATCAAACATGTTGGGTGGTCCACAGCCACCTGTAACTCTAGCTCTAGGGGACCTGCTACCCTCTTCTGACCTCTGCAAACACTTGCATATACGTGTCCTACAACATACACATTTTTTTTTAAAGCAACAACAAAATAAATCTCTAAAAAAATCTGGTAGAAGCCCTTGCGTCTGTGTTAACGAGCCATGGCTTATTCCAGAAATGGTTGGGGATGCTTAAGAAATTACAGTGTTTTGTATGGGAGAAATTTCTAAGTTCCAATGTTTAGTATAGCGTTAACACTTCTCGGCGGAATCTTTCACAGGAACTTAGTAGCAGAAGGTGCCATTAGGAAGGGGTACTGAGTACGGGAAGGCAACTCGCAGTGCAGGGCACTGTCACCTCTGCATAAGCTGGTTGTATTCGTGACCGCTATCCAGCCATTAAAGTATCCCACAGAGACAACCTGGGGACGGATTTATCCAACTCAGGATTGCTGAGGCGTCTGTCTGTCTGCATGAGAAGGATGTGGTAGAGCAGAGCCGTTCATAGCACGGCAGGAAGTAGAGACAGGACAGGAAGTGTCTACACACAAGATCCTGCTACATGCTTGCCCTCAGTGGCCTACTTTCTCCAGTTAGGCACTTTTTGATGTTTCGGGACAATGACCCCCTCCACCCTGAAAACAAACCCAAAAAACCAAAAAGACTGGGGACCAAGCATTCAACCCTTGAGTCTGTAGGGACATCTTCTATCCAAACCATAATATTGGTGTTGATGGATAGGCACTCAGGCCAGTGATTCAGGCTGCAGTCTTCTGGCCTATAATTGGCCTTTGGTGTGTTGCTGCCAGGTTGAGAGCTGTAATACTGTGCCACAGTAGGGAGACCCTGAATGGTCCTAGCAGCCACTTAAAGGAGCTGTGACTCCTCAGCTTCCCGTCTCTTGATTTGGGAGCTGCCTGGTGTTGAAATTTCCTGCACAGACTCGATGAGCAGGCAGGAGTCATAACTCTGTTGGGAGAGAGCTTGCCTAGCATGCAGAAAGCCTTGGGTTCCAAACCCAGCACTTTATTAACTGAGGATGATGGCACACACTTGAATTCCAGCACTCAGGAGGTGGAGGCAGGAGGGGAAGTTCAAGATTCTTGGCTACATAAGGTGCGTGAGGCCAGCTGGGCTATATGAGACCCTGTCTCAAAAAAAAAAGTAGAAAAGACTTTCACAACGTTCTGCTTGTATCCTCAGAGCGAGACATGATGCATTTATTTTGTTTAAAAATGGACCCGTTTCCATTTATCTGACTGTTTGAAATGAGAGTTTGAGAGTCTTCCAGAGCCATCAAATTCCCTCTCTGTTCTAAGATTCAAAGTCTTATTTGGTATCAGTCTTGAAAATCGGGTGCCCTTCCTCCTTTTGTTTGAGACCGGGTTTCTCCTTTGCCTTACAAAGTAGGCTAGACTGGCTGGCCGACATGCTTCCAGAGTGCCGTTTGTCCCTGTTTCCCGTCTCACCTTTCCTGCGATTATAGGTATGCCCACCATGCTTGGCTTTTTATATGGGTTCTAGGGATCTGAACTTACCTTTCTGAGGCCAGGGTTTTATCAATTGAGCCATTCCACCACCCCCTGGACTTGAATTCTCTTGTTCTGTGGTCTTATCTAAATTGCAATCTATATGAAGAGTAGGGGAAGGAGTCGTCTCTTGTTTTCTTCAGCGGGCGCACCACTGTACATGTGCACGCATGTGCACTCGCTCTAGCCCTGGCTCCAGTTCACACTGAAGGAGGAGTTTTCTGGCTGTTGCTTAGCATGTGACTCAGGCTGCCTTCTCGGACCTGAGGATGCTCTTTGGTCCATTTAAGGGTGAACATTCCCCCTTTCCCCGCCTTGCAGGAGAGCAGAGCATTGGGGTACACCAAGTAGGCTCAGAAAAGGATCATCTTGTAGAGTGTGAATGTGTGGGCTCAGATTCTCCCCCATCATGTACCAGGCCATGTGCCCACAGAGAACCTTTATGTCATGTTCACAATGTGGCATCTTTTACTTAAAAGATCTCCATGTCTGGAAACTAGGGAGATGCGAATGACTAGGCTTTATGTGTTCATCCAATCGAGGGTGAGGCCGAACCTGGAAGTCTTCAGTCAACTTCACAGTTGACTGTGATATGGTAAGGTATATCCTTGTGCTAGACATGGCTTGCCTGTTGCACAACTTGTACATGGGAGTTTTTTACTTTCGTGGGTGGTATGCATGTGCGTGTGTGTGTGAGTACACACATGTGGAGTATAGTAGAGGGCACCAGGTGGTCTAGTCGTTCTCCACGTGTTCCTTTGAGGCAGGGTTTCCCCCTGAACCTGGGGCTGTCTTGGCTAGGCTGGAACCCAGCAAGCCCTTCCGGTCTCTGTCCACCTCCCCCACCTACAGCTGGGACTTTTCTTGGGGCTGCTTGGTTTGGAGGCGGGTAGTGGGATCTGAGCACCGGTCTTTATGTTGAGGAGCAAATACTCTTAACCACTGAGCCATCTCTCTAGCTGCCCCCTTCCAGCTTTCTGGACCCATTCACCTAACAGATAGACGGGGGATCCTGAGTGGTCTGAAATGTGAATCCTGCATCAGACACATTACACACATGTAGAAATCAGATGAGAGCTACTGGCCAGCAGTTTTAACCACTGATACCCATTTATTTTTAATGAGAAAAAAATCTCTGCATTCTATATGGTCAAAAAGATTGACCGTGGAAACAAAGAGCGGTATGTGGACCTCTACTCGCTTAATCTTACTACAACAAAGACAACATATGACTCTATCACCCGCAGAAGGTGAACTCAAAAGCACAGGGCCAACATAGATTGCATAAGAAAGCATGTGTGCACAAGTGTGTGTGGGGTTAAAACCTTTTGTAAGCAACAGCATTAAAACATACTAAGACCCTTACCTTCCCCTTACTCATTCTGAACTCTAAAGCCACAGGCTGGCGTTAGCTTCACTTGATAGAAAAAAAATTTGGTGTGAGCTTCGATGGTTCATTTACAGTTTCTCAAAGAGAAGATAATCTCTGCAGGAGTTTTCACGCTCTTTTCAGCCTGACGTGCTCACAGGACAAAACTCAGTTCCTTTCCAGACATAATGAACAACTTTTTATTCTCAGCTTTGCGAACAACGGTAGTCACACGGAAGGGTACTTTAAAAACTACCTGGGTTTACTCTATTTTATGCCTGTATATATGAAACAAACGGCGTGGATATGCGTAATGCGTGTGTACATGTGTGGGTAATATATGTGCGTACAAGGTGGTACCTGTTGGTCTCTTCATAGGTATGCCATGATGACATTTGCACTTGTACACTTACCAAGGAGGGAGAGGGTCTCCACCATGACCTGTGTCCTCATAAGGACTGTAGGACTGTGGGTCTGGGGGTGGTACAATTACAGACGCTTGCGTGTGGGAGAATAGTTAAGCCCTTAGCTTCTGATTCCTTGCTTCCCACCTGGGAGTCAGGACCATGGCATTTGGTGGCAGTGGGAAGTAGCGGGCAGTCCTACTGAGAGAAGAGTTCTTTCCCTTGCCCTTCCCCCATCCCCAACACCTGGACCTGCCTGGCTGGTCGGTCAGCATTCAGTGGTGTTTAGACTGAGCAGGGCCCCCCCAAGGAGGTACAACTTTGCCGCACAGTGAGTGACAGCTCAGTGGACTGACCTTGGCTGGGGAGCTCAGCTGGCTGAGCTTCCACCTCCTCTGCCTAACCATCTCAAAAGCAGGCAGCCCCTGCAGTCCTCTACATAAATACTGGGTATATACACAGACAGGTACCCGTCCACGTACAGATACAAACCCACCGCACAGCTGCATGGGCAGAGCGCTGTCTAGCAATGTGTTGACACATCAGAAAATGCAGTCATTGTTCCTGCTCCCTAAGGTCCAGGGTCGCGCATGATCTCTAAACATTTAGGGCAAATCCAGAGGGTTCCATTAATCAAAGGAAGAAGGAAAATGCTGTCAAAGGATGAGGTACAGATTAAATGAAATTGCAAAGAAAAAAAGGAAAAAGTGGAACAATTGAGGCCTGGTTGTGAAGTTTGAGAGCTGTAAACGGCAATCTTCAGATTTGGATAAACTTTTTTTTTCTTTTTCCTGTTGCCATGGCAACTGGGGAGTCAAGCTTCAGACTGGCGTTCTCACAGACCTGAGTGGAGAAGGTACAGAATTAGGTCGGGAATATCACAACTCACTTCAAAACACTCAGCTAAACCAGACCAGTGATTGACAGGCTCCAACACGCACCACACTCCCCTGAACATTATCTTTTTCTTTAGCGTGGCATTTGAAGACAAGATTATCTTACTGGCTACATCTAAAGAAGTTGAACTTGGGGCTGTGATTATAGAGCAGTGGTACAGGACTTCTTGGTATGTGAGGCCCAGCACACCCCTCAATAAACATAAAAGCCGGCTTGTGAAAGTGCTGACGGCTTCAGACATCAAAGTTCTTCCCGAGACTGACAGCGGCTGTTAGCGCTGCTACAGTTGAGCCTTGGGTTCTGATCGTTAGCACGGATGTGCTGGGCTAGGAATAACACTGCACAGAGACCAGAACCCAATCAATGGTTATCAGACAACTATCACCAATCAAGCAGATAGATCTATTAACAATCAGACATCTATGTATGTATGTGTATCTATTTTTAATCATCTGCCTATCTTCAATGAATCAGACATCTATCATCTATCTGTTTGTCTATCTACCTACATATCTATCCAGCTATCATCTATCATTTATCTGACACACACTCTATATCTCCTATCTATCTATCTATCTATCTATCTATCTATCTATCTATCTATCTATCTATCTATCTATCTATCTATCTATCTATCTTCTGCCACAGAGCAAAGACCTGTTGGTGGTTCTTGAAACACCAGGTTGGTTCCTTCCTTCCTTTCTTCTTCTTTCTTCTTTTTTGAGACAGGATTTCTCTGTGTAACAGTTCTAGCTGTCCTGGACCCAGCTCTTATAGACAATGCTGTCCTCGAACTTGCAAAGATCCGCCTGCCTCTGCCTCCCGAGTGCTGGGATTAAAGGCATGCGCCACCATCGCCCGGCCTAGATTCATTTCTTATAGCTGACAAAACAAGTAGGCACAGTCCCAATGAACCTCAAACCACACACATGTACTCCTGGACAGTTCTGGAATTCACAGATCCGAAATGAGTCTCATGGGTTTAATGCTAATGTGTGCGGGAAGGGCCGCATTCCTTCCCAGGGCTTTAGAAAAAGAGTCCCCTCCTCGCCAACTTCCAATCTAGAGGCAGATGTGTTCTGTGGCTCCTTAAAGTTCAAAGCCAGGAATGCAGCATGTTGTCTTTCTGCCTCTGCCTCCCTGCTGCCACCATCACATGGCTGGTCCTTGGCCCCCTTCTAAGGACTGTGTAGTTACATCAGGCTGGCCCTACTAATCCAGGGCATTTCTCCATCTCAAGATATACAGCTTAATTATGTCTGCAAAGTGTCTTTTATCAAGTAAGGTGACTTGTTCACTAGCTCCGGGAATCAGGATGAGGACATCATTGTAGGTTCCTACTCAACCATCCACATGTGCGCAGCTCTACAGCCCAAAGGAAATGAGGTATCCTGTGGGCTGTGAGGACGTGCCACACAAGTGGTACCCATGAATGGTGTGTTTAACAGGACAGCATCCCAGTTCCTGCTCATGGTCCCTGCATCTTGCCACCTGTGAGGGCCCTCTACTCATCTTGGCTTTGTGACTAGGGAGGAGTTTGTCCCCAGGATCCGCCCAGATCCAGTTCATTCTGCTAGCTCTCTGTAAGTATGATTGTCTCCACAGGACACCAGTAAGGGCTGTGCTGACTCCAGCCCAGATCATGGGTTTCACCAAGCCCAGGAAATAACCTCATATTCAGAGATAGTGACAAAGCCCTCTCCCTCTTGGGCTTTTGTTGTAGAGAGTCTAGTGCCATGGAGGACAGAAGGAACCCACTTGCAGGCTGTTACTCATTTGGGTTTGGTCGACTCTTTCAGAGATGCTCTGGGCCCACCTCCAACCACTTTGCAGACATAATTAAGCTGTATATCTTGAGATGGAGAAATGCCCTGGATTAGTAGGGCCAGCCTGATGTAACTACACAGTTCTTAGAAGGGGGCCAAGGACCAGCCATGTGATGGTGGCAGCAGGGAGGCAGAGGCAGAAAGACAGGACCCCTCTGCCCAGCACTTCCCTCTGAGGTGACTTTCTCTCCTTACAATGGTCAGGATTGCTGCCAGATGGTCAGTTATAAATCACAAATGATTTTGAAGATATGTAGTAAGGTTATTCTTCACATTTGCTGCTGTTTTGAGGCAGGGTGCCACATAGCCCAGGCTGGCCTGGGACTTGCCATGTAGGCCAGGGTGGCCTTTCTTCCCTCAGTCTTCTGAGTGTTGGAGTAACAAGTGTGAGCCACCATGTCCAGCTCAGATTGTGTACATAAGTAACCTTTTAAGTGTGTGTGTACATGTATGTATATTTATATAGATTTGTGTATGTATATATACATATGTATGTTGTATACACGCACACACACGTGTGTTTGTATGTTGTGTACATGTGTGTGTGGAGGCCAGAGGTCAAAATCAGTTATCGTCCTCGATCATGCTTCACCTCATTTATTGAGTCAGGGTTTTTCACTGACCTGGATATTACAGATTTGGTTAGATTGGCTGACCAGCAAGCTCCAGGGATCCTCTTGTCCCAGTGCTGGGAAAAAGGCATGTACCGTCGTGTTTTGCATCTTATGGCTGTGTGTGTGTGTGTTGGGGATTTGAACTTAGGTCCTCATGCTTGCTCAGTAAGCACTTATGAGCTAAGCCCCAATCCCTTTTAGGTTTTTAAATGGACAAAAGCCATGCATCCTGCCAGGTGTTGCCAAGTTTCCAACATCTCATGCCTGCTCAAGGCCAGCATTAGGCTTTTGAGCCATGGCACTTACAACATTTGGGGTAGGGCATCTCTTTGCAGCAGATGTCACCGTCTCATGCTCTGGAGGACATTGCAGTAGATGTCATCTGCCTCATGCTCTGGAGGACATATAGTTCTGTCCCTGGCCTCTCGCCACTAGATGCCACTAGCAGCATCCTCTTCGCCATGATAATGAAAAATATTTCTAGACATTACCAGCTGTTCCTTAGGGGACAACTTTGCAAAATAAAAAAAAATGGGGGCTGAATAAAATCCATTAAATTAGTCTGTAGCCCTTTGTTTTTAAATGAGAGTCTCCAATCCCTGTTTTAAGTCAATTTAGATGATCATGTAAATGACCCACCTCCTAGGGCTGCTGAGACAATTCCATGAGGTAATCTATATCATTTATGTAAAGTATTTGCTTGCATGCATGTGGCACAAAGGAATCCCTCAAGGGCCAGCTATCATTGTCCCTAAAGTCGAATGACTTTAAAGGACCACAGTGTCTCTGCAAAGCCTGCCTGGGGTCCTGGTAGAGGATGGCCTTTCTGTGTGACTTCTGTAATTTAGGATTCTCCCTGTGTCCACAACACACATCACATTAGAAGGGCACAAGGTGTAAATGCACCCTAGGAAATTCTAGAAAAAGGCAAAGCTATATCATTAGGGAAAGCAGTTTAGGCAAGACCTGGATTCCAGGGAGGGATCGATAGCAAAGAGAGCTCCCTTGATTATGGCGTGACTGTGCAGCTGGTGTGTGTGTGTGTGTGTGTGTGTGTGTGTGTGTGTGTGTGTGTGTACTCACTAATGCCATAAGGGAGCATTGGCTCTCTTAGAGCTGGAGTTCCAGGAGATTGTGAGTTGCAAGCTCCATTTTCTGCTAGAACACTGAGCCCTCTCAACTACTGGTCCATCTCTCCAGCCTCCTTTAGTTTCATCCTTGGATACAGGATGGCTCCAGGTGCCATTACTCAGATGCTTCTCATCTTTCCTTTAGAGACAGGGTCTCTCACTGGCTGAGGGCTGTCATGTAGTCTAGACTGACTGACTATTGAACTCCAGGTATCCTCCTTGTTCCCTCTGCCCAACAAGTGTGTGACAGCGGCTGCTCTGGCTTTTTAAATGTGAGTTCTGGGGAACTGAACTCATAATCTCATGCTTGCAAGTCAAGCACTTTCCCTACTGAGCCATCCTCCCAGCTTATTTTACAGTGACAGAGGTTGTTCTTAAGGGGCTCCCTACCTCCCCCAAACAGAGGGTCATTTAGTTTTGGAACTTACAAGATTCTTCTTGATTTAATTTTTTTTTTAAATTAGGTAAGATTCCTTACCTAATCTTATTACCATTTCTGGTGAATTAAGCCTAAGGTTTCTGAGGAAGTCCCTTCCTTTAGATCTCTTTGCAGAGATTGTCCATGTCAAAGCATAGCTGTGTTTGGAACAGCAGCAGCAACTTTGCTTTATCAAGAGGGCACCCGTGTAAGATTCTTGCAGCCCTTCAATGCCATCAGTATCTCAGATGGCAAAATTGACAGTAACGATAATGTCATTTACATTTTTAAATCACTCTCCATGCTATTAGTTTTATTTCCCTTTGAAAAGGAGGTCAGAGAAGGCTGTGCAGAGCCTTCCAGTCATTGGAGAAAGCCATCTATATTATAACAACCGCAAACGTCTGGCATCTATTTCCATAGAGGAGGCAGTCCTATGGCCAATGCCGGCTTCCCTGCTGACTCGCCTCGGGGGCCTCTCTGAGCATCGGTTTTCTCATCCACAGAGTGGAATAAAATCAGGCCAGAGAAGAGCCCAGGGGAAAAAAAGCTGCAAACATCAGAACTTTGATGCCAGGTCATGTGGCTCTGAATATTGTTTGGAGGGAAGAGGACTCAGTTTTGCTCCTGATGCTCTCTGGTATTGGCCTCTTCTGCAATTGCTGAAGTTTTATGGACAGTGCTCTAAGGCAGGCACTGACAAGCACTATCTGTAAAGGGCCATATAGTTAAATGTTTTCAGCTTTGTTGGCCATGTAGTCACTGTGGAAAATACTCACCTTTGCCATTGTAATAGCAGGCAATAGCAGGCAGCTACAGACAGCATGTGAGTAAGTGGATTGGGGCTGTATACTAATAAAACTTTATTAAAGCAAACACAGGCGGTGGGCCAGATTTGGCTCCTGTGATGTAATTTGAAGTTCATGCTCAAAATTTTAACAGCGTGTGTGTGTGTGTGTGTGTGTATATGTGTATGCATGCATGCCCGTACATTCAAAGGTCAGAGAACAGTTTGCTAGAACTGGTTCTCTCTTTCCACTTTGTGGGTCTGGAGGATCCAACTCGGCTTACCAGACTTGGTGGCAAGCACCTTTACTAGCTGAGCCATAAGATGTAAAACATACCCTATCAGATTAGTTCCCTTTTCCCAAATTCTTTCAAGCCTCATGGCTGAGATGAGAATCTAATGGCTATGCTTTTGGAAAATACCTCTACCCCCAAATCTTGCCAAACTTAGTGTCTTGAATTCTGTTCGTGGTGATTTCTTTTTGAGACAGGGTTTCTCTGTTTAACAGCTGACTGTCCTAGAACTCACATTGTAGACCAGGCTGGCCTCAAACTCAGAGATCCACCTGCCTCTGTCTCCCAAGTGCTGGGATTAAAGGTGGGCACCATGGTCGCCTGGCTTTCTTTTTTTTTTTGTCTTGGTGATGTTTGATTGAACTTCCTGTTTATCCATCTATAAACTTTAAGTCTATAAACTTCTTAGCTATCTTTTAGGAAGGTTGTTACCGTAAGAGCTTTCCTTGAGGCTGTGTTATGGCGGCTCATCAACACCCACCCGGACTTGAACTTCTATAGCGTCATCAGCACAAATACCGCCACTTCTGTATTCTGAAATTTGCTCTCCTCCTCTTCCCTACTGAAGAATTCACCCAGGGAGACAGCACACGCCCGGATTGTGGATGGAAAAAAGGGTTGTCAGGAAGCTCAGGAGCCTCTATGGCAGGAGTCCCCTTACTACGGTGGCTCTGACTTCCCTTGTGCGTTTATTACCTGCAGCCCCTTGAGCCTTTGATGTGAGCAGATTTCCGAGCCACACCTCTGGTGCTAGAGCTTCAGATGGAGCAGAGTCAGGGTATGGGTAGAGTCGTAGTAAAAGTTCCCTTGATGTTCTGCATGCAGCTGGTGTGAGAGCCACCCCCCATCTCTGCAGCTGATGCCACACAAGGCTGACCTGCAGGCTACTGGTGTCCATTAGCAAATCAGCCACATGTACAAAGGCATCAGGGTGTCTGCTCACGAAGGAGATTTTTCAGATCCCCGAATCAGGACTAAGATGCTGTCACAAAGCAAGGGACCATCAGCTGTGTCGCCTCACTGTTCATTCACGTCCTTGCTTTCTGGTGTTCTAGCTCATACGAAGCCTGGTGAATCCTTAGTCTTTTTTAACTTCTCCATCTCCAGTGCCACCCTCAGCCCTTCATCCTCTACTTCTTGATTTCGGAGAGCATCCATCGCGCCCTCAAGCTTTCATAGAGGCATGGAGTTAGGAGGACAATGAGGTCACCATGGCAGCAAATGAAGGCAGAAGGACCTAAGCTGAGGGAAAGAGGCAGGGGTGGAGCTGGAGGATTATGGGATGGTGGGAGTGATGATGACACAGTCATCAGAGGTGGGTGGGAGAGGGGCAATGACACGTTCTGTTTGGAAGATGCAGAGAGTCTAGACAGCCAGTGACATGCCATCAGAATTTCCCCCTTAGCTCCACCCACAGAGCTCTGGTTCCGTGCAGAGCTTCACGAACTGCAAATGTCAGATGTGGAAATGTGAGACTCCTATTGGCCTACCCACCCTGCCACCAAGATGTAGTATGCTGTGTCCCCTCTATCAATTTTATATCCTACGATTACACCAGTAATTTCTCAAAATTTAAATGCCAGGGCCTCAGAGCCTTTTGGGCAGCAGAAACTGACATGAACAACTGTCAAGGTCAAAACTGGACTAACATTCCACACGAACACACACTCACTTCATTCTCTCATTCATGTCTCTTAGCCTAGTGATTCCTCTGCTCAAACCGATGCCATTGTATCATTGCTACTAGCCACTGGGAGGAAGCATGAATTAAACGTTCTACTTTCTTCCTTCCTTATCATTATTATTATTATTATTATTTGAAATGGGGCCTTTCTGTGTAGCCCTGACTGGCCTGGAAGTTACTATATAGACTAGGATGGCCTTAAACTCACACAGATCTGCCTGCCTCTGTCTTTTTCAGAGGCCTTGATGAAAGGCAAAGGGTACTCCAATTCTGTGTCCTTGCTCAGGGGTAGACTTAGTAAAGTCCAGTCGGTGGTGGGAGGCTGGGGCCAGGGCCTCAAAGGAGTTAAGGTTTCCATTCCTGGGAACTTGACTTTCCCCTCTCGAGGGATGTGGTTATCAGTCCTAAGACCGCTGTGCCTGAGGTTTCCTGTGTTCTCTTTGTTAACATTGTCTGACTTAGCTCTCTGCTGATCTTGACTTTCTCCCTCTACAAATAGTATATAAGATGCTGTACTTAATACACTTGCTGGGCATAAGCAATCTCCTCCCAGCTTTCGTTGTCTTTCTTATTCCTCAACACCTGGAGCTGGAGTTACAGATGGTTGTGAGCTGCCATCTGGGTGCTGGGAACTGAAACTGGGTCCTCTGGAAGAACAGCCAGTGCTCTTAACCACTTAATCATCTCTCCAGCCCCCATCGCTGGCAACTTTTAGAAGTGCGTTGTGCTGGGCGGTGGTGGCACACGCCTTTAGTCCCAGCATTTGGGAGGCAGAGGTAGGTGGATCTCTGTGAGTTCAAGGTCAATCTGGTCCACAGTGCGAGTTCCCAGACAGGCTCCAAAGCTACACAGAGAAACCCTGGCTCGAAGAAAACAAAACAAATGAGTTACCTTTCTCCTCCCTGGAACCAAATACCTCCCAGAAGCAACTTAGGGAAGGAACCCTGGCTTACTGTTCAGGGGACATAGTCTATCAGGAAAGCCACCGCCCAGGGCTCAGTCTGAGGTGGCAGAGCCAGGAGGCACAGTCACAAGGGGTCAACCAGGAAGCAGAGAGCTCTTCCTGAAAACAAGGATGGGATGTAACCCCCCCCCAGGGCCACTCCCCCACCAGCAACCCATTCCTTTTAGATAGGTCCTACCTCTTAAAATTTCCCCAACTTCCCCAGACAATGCCAACTGCCGGGGACCAAGTGCTGACCCACATAAGCCTGTGCAGGACATTTCCCATCCCAAGCAGAACAGGAATAGCTATGGCCTGGTGAAGACCAGTTGGCCAATTTTGGGGTATTTTTATTAGTTCTAGGCAAATGGTATCTAGGGGAAATTTTGCTTGTTGGCTGGTTTGCCAAATAGCAGAGCCTCTTTCAACATACTCAGCTGTCAGGGGACCATTCAGATACCTTTAAATGTTGGCAGGAACACTTTTACATGTGAGAATTTCACCCACACAGACATCAACTCATGATCTGGGGGACAGACTTCCTTGGGAAGACATACAGAAGAGACATGTGGTGTGTGGTGAAGTTCATGGGCATACACCTGAGCGTGCTGGAGTTCAGCGGGCTCACCTGATAAGCTGAGGAGAGAGAGGAGCAGCAGCAAGCCGAGGCTGAGGTGCAGGGTCCCCGCCGCGTTGCAGTCTACTTTGGAGTTCTTGCAAGAGCACACCTGCACCCTGAGGTCTGTGATGTTCGCCATGGGCGGCTTCCCTGAATCTGTCACCATGATGGGCAGGTTGTAGTTTGCTTTGTTCAGATTCTGAAGAAGGCTCACAAGGGCATGGGTGTCTGGAAGACAGGAAGTCCTTGTGAGAGAGGAGAAGCCCTCCGTGGAGGTAGAGTGAAGTTCCGGGAGGGCTTGGTGTGCACAGAAGTCATAGGTGTGTTTGAATGAAATCGATTAACATCAAGTAAAACACATTTTGTTTCTCAGTGGCAGTAGCCACATTTCACACACTCAGTGGCAACAGGCTGTATGGGATGAATGGTTTGGAGACAGTTTCTGTGGTTTGGGGCTGTAACGGCAGACTCTATCTTGACTTTCTTAAATGGAAATTTCTATGCTCCATTGTACATACAATACAGTTTCACCCCCTGATACTGCCCCATTCCATCACTGGTGCAAAAGTGAACTCTGGTGGCATTTTACAGCAGGATAAGTTCATTACTGAAGACAAGGTGAACACAGTTCCCACTGGGGAGGGACGTGGGTGGGACAGCCAGGAATAAAGTGTGCTCCCTAATTAGTAAGGCTGGTAATCGATGTTGGGTCATGTTTTCCATTCTACCCACCCATGTGGAAGGGCAGGGAGAAAGAGAGATTGCTTGGGACAGTCATCATGAGAGAGGGACACATGGCAATAGTGCTAAAGCCAACGATGAAAGCCAAGGTCAGCAAGACTGGGTCAAGTAGGAGGAGGTTTGCAGCAAGCAGTGGAGCACCGGGGGCCTTTTACAAACTTGCTATGACACTATGCTCTTTTCATTAGCCCCTAATGAGAGGAGGTGGGCCAGCAACTTCCTTGCAGTGTGCTGCTGAGTGTCAGTAGGAACACAGCTCTCATCTCAAAGAGAGAGTAGAGCCAGGAGAGCCCTGGGAAGCAGGAAGCCCCAGCTGGACAAGGCTGAGACTAGGCTTCTGGCCTATGCCCAGCACAAGTCACTGGCAAAGAAAGAATGCATGGGAGTTGACTGTTGTGATGCATGCCTGTAATCCCCAGAGAGGCTGAGGCAGGAGGATTGTCACAAGTTTCAGGTTAACTTGTGTTACATAGCAAGAACATTTTTCAAGCTCTCTCAAGACTTACTGTTTTTATTTATATGTATGTGTGTGCAGGTGCTCTCAGGGTTCAAGAGGGGGTTGAATCCCTTGATCTGGAGTTATAGGTAGTTGTGAGTCACCTGACATGGGTGCTGGGAACAGAACTGGGGTCCTCTGCAAGAGCAGGAAGTACTTTCAATCACTGAACCATTTCTCCAGTCCTGTGAGTATCTATCTATCTATCTATCTATCTATCTATCTATCTATCTATCTATCTATCTATCTATCTATCTATCTATCATCTGTCTACTCCTGTGCTGTTTAAAGCAAAAAGGGAAGAGGAAGGACAAAGACCAGCTTCTAACTGGACACGCTACTAAAATGTAGGGAGCATTGACTTGTCCAGGGAATGCTGGGATCACAGTAGTCACTAGAGTGAGGGCTTGCTACATAAGGTGGAGAAGAGAGAAAAGAAGGAAACAGAAGGCAGAACAGCCATGCTTGCACTGGTAAGAAACTGACATTCAGTATTTCTACAAATGGTTTTCTTACTCTGGTCAAAAACTGCAACACTTCCTGTGCACGTGCGCACATACGCACACACACCCAACACCCCAGAAATCCCATGGACATCTCTGTGTGGGACAGGGAGCATCTTCGAGGAAGGAGAACAGAAGTTCAAAGCTGAAGGAACAAAGGTTGGCCATTTGTAGTTGCTGACTTACTGTTGATTTTGGAGATCTTCCAGACTTTATCAGGGACCGTCTGTTTATGAATCTCGAACTTGAAGGGGTCTGTATTGGGGTGAAGGTCCTTGTCTGAAGCTCCCAAAATGACCACACTGAGGTTTTTGGCATCATCACAGACTTCAGCCACCGTTGGGTAAATGAAGGGAGCATTGTCGTTCACGTCCTCCAGGGTTATCAGCAGAGTCCCAGTGCCTGTCGCAGGAGGGTTGCCTGGGGGAAAAGCTGACATTAGTGAGCTGTGGGCGTACAAGAGGCTGGTCTACCAGGGTGCTTTCTGTGATCGATACCTGGTGCATTTTGTATTCATTATCCAGTAACAGTTTCAACTGGGTCGACAGTAAAAGATGACTTTGCCTGAACTGTTCTTGAACCTGTGATCCTCCTGCCTCAGCTTCCTGAGTGCTGCAATCATGTGTGACTAGCCACACAAGCAAGGCAAGTGCTTTACAACAGAGTCACACCTCCACTCGGCCTGTGGGTACCAGAGATATTGTCTTGCTCGGTAGCTCAGTTTGGCCTCCAAGTGACCATCTTCCTACCTCACGTTCTGAGTACTGGGATTATAGATGTGTATCACCAAACTTGGTTTCCAATGGTTACTTAGAAAAGTTAGAGCTTGCCGGGCGGTGGT
This sequence comes from Ondatra zibethicus, assembly GCA_004026605.1. Taxonomy (NCBI): domain Eukaryota; kingdom Metazoa; phylum Chordata; class Mammalia; order Rodentia; family Cricetidae; genus Ondatra; species Ondatra zibethicus. The sequence continues at coordinate 188,695 of PVIU01001418.1, read as the reverse complement.
GGCGCACGCCTTTAATCCCAGCACTCGGGAGGCAGAGGCAGGCGGATCTTTGTGAGTGAGTTTGAGGCCAGCCTGGTCTACAAGAGCTAGTTCCAGGACAGGCACCAAAGCTACAGAGAAACCCTGTCTTGAAAAAACAAAAACAAACAAATAAAAAAAGAAAAGTTAGAGCTAATTTGTAGTCCACAAGCTGTAAGCATGTACATTTCCTCTTTTTCCATAAAGATCAGATGTACTTCTTAAATCACAGTACGTTACTGATGGTCTCCAAATGATGGTGGCTTGACATAATTATTTAAAATTTTTTGTTACACTATGTATGTTTGCATGTCTGTGTGCATGTGTATGTGCTTATGCAGGTCAGAGGACTACTTGGGGAAGTCAGTTCTTTCCTTCTCCCTGTGGGTCACAGGCATTGGATTCAGATCATCAGACTTGGCAGCGAGTTCCTTTAATTTCTCAGCCATCTTCCCTGTTTACCACCAGAGGTTTTAAAAGGGAGTTGTGGGGCTGGAGAGATGGCTCAGTGGTTAAGAGCACTGGATGCTCTTCCAGAAGACCCAGGATCTATTCCCAGCACAACTTTATAACTCTGTTTCCAAGGGATCCATCACCCTCTTCTGGTCTACTTGGGCACTGCATGTATATGATGTATAGAGATATATGCAGGCGAAAAAAAAAACCATACACATAAAGATAAATGTTTTTTTTTTCTTAAAGGGGGTCGTGGAGCGACCTGACCTGACTCATTGTTAGAAAACACATGTTTGTATGGATAGGAGATGCTGGGTGCTGTCGGCAGGGAGTCGTCCACAGCAGATTAAGAGGGGCATGATATGGTCAGTTTGCATAGGGAAAAATACCTTGTCTTGGTGAATGGGGTCTCAAGTGAGGCCATCAGAGGAAGAGCCTCTAAGGGGCCACAGGTCCAGCTCTGATTGGGCTGATGGTCCCTCAAACTCCATCCACTGCAGAAATGCAGGGCTCAGGAGTAATGCTGGAGCTCTTAGAAGACTGTCTGGAAAATTAGAATGCTAGAGGGCTGACTCTGACCATAAGGATCCTGAAGCTTAAAGACAGATGATGGTCTTAGAGAAAACATAGGAGAGATGAACTGAGAGATAAGAAAATGATCGGGAGGCTGAAGCAGGAGGATCAGGGTTTTTATTATTGTGATAAAACACCATGGACAAAATCAACATGGGAAGGAAAGGGTTATTTCAACTTATAGTCCATCATTGAGGGAAGTTAGGGCTGGACCCTGGAGGCTGGAGTTGAGGCGGAGGTGCTAGAGGAATACTGCCTACTGGCTTGCTTCTTAAGGCTTCCCCAGCCTGCTTTCTTACAGCACCCAGGACCACCTGTCCAGGGGCGGCCCCACCCACAAAGGGCTGATCCATTTCCCATCAATCAGCAATCAAAAAATGCACCCAGGCCAGTCTGGTGGGGGCATTTTCTCGAGAGATTCCCACCTTTCAGATGACTCTAGCATGTGTCTGATTGATGAATCTGAAACTTGCCTGGGCTACAGAGTAAGCCCCTGCTTCAATAGTCCCCATCCATTAGAAAAAGAAACCAAAATCAAAATGAATTCTCAAATCAAAAAGGAAAAAAAGCAGTGGGATTTTGCAAGGAGGATGTTCTGGGCATGTCTTGCTTTGTTTTGTTTCGTTTTTCATTAGTGGGGGAGAAATCAGCTCGAAGGGAGATGAAGAAGGAGCTCTGAGCAATGAGAAGAGAGAGCCCTTCCTAGACTGCGGGGGAATGGAAATGCATCAACACCCAAAGACGGATGCAGAATGAACATTCAGATGTGCGTGGAAGAGGAGCATGCGGGATTAATCAGGGAGGGTTCTTCCGAACCAGGCACGTTGCTAACTTTTGCTTGAACAACAACTCCAAAGAAATGCACAATTACGCCACCGCCAGTTTCTCACTGTCAGTGCCAGCCATTTGGCCAAATCTCTTTGTTAAAAAATTATTTTTCTCTTTTTATTGAACTAATTGAATATCTCAGAAGAATCCATTATATATATTCCCCCTCCCCCCACTCTGAATATATTATGAAGTAAAGTCGTTTGGGTAGAATGGATGAGAAGACATTACGGGTGTTTGAAATATGGCCAGAAGAATTGGCCTTTTGTGAACTTAATTACAGGGCTGTCTTCAATTTCCCATGTGTTATTGCCCAGCCAGCTGGCGATGTCTTTTTCTCAGTCAGTAGGAGCTTGTTTCTTTGGGTGAGAAGAAAAGACTGGGTGAGCCAAAACCCTTTCGGCTCTATCCTGCTCCCCTCGTGCAAGTTATTTTAAATTCATTGTGTTTTATCTATTATTTTGTGTGTGTGTATATACCTGCACTGGAGCTATGGCATATATGTGGAGGTCAGAGGACAGTTTTTAAGAGTTGATTCTCTTTCCACTGTGGTTTCTGGGGACTGAAGTCAGGTGGTCAGGTTTGCCTTTGCTTGATAAGCCACCTTGACACTTGCTTCCCTAGTTAGGCCTGAGGAGGAGAGAAGTTACTTCAAAGTCCAGAGATACTCAGGTGCAATGCTCTTGCCAAGGCTGTTTGGCTCCAGGAATAACTGAAAGCCCTGGGGCTTCTGGTTTTTTTTTCTAGACATTTAGCCCCTGTCGTTTTCTTCTCTTTCTCTTCAGCAATCCCCACTTCTCATGGGACAGTTCTGTGTGAAATCCAGGAACTCAAGCTTGGACAGGACAGTGCCTCTTTTTTCATGGACTTTCCATTTTAATAGAAAAAGGCCCAGTTTGTGTCATCTGCCCAGAATACATGTATGGCAGACTAGCATGCCGGTTACCCAGGATATGTGTATGGCAGACCAACAAGGAGCCTAGAATCCTGGATGTATGCATAGAAGACAAGAAGGCAGCCGACCATTCACTCAGGATAGACTGTGATTGACAGCTCTGCTCTCATGGAGGAAGCCCATGGCTATGTTCTCCAGAAAGGTCTGAGGAAGTCCCAGCCCTGAATGTGGCATGGGGCTCTGGCTGGGTATGTAGGGGCTTTGGGAGTGATTGAGTGGGGAGATAGAAGGATCTCTGAGATATGAGCCATTCCGGTCCTCACCGTGGCGGGGGAGGGAACCCAGTGAAGATCACTGACCCTCATTCCAGAGGCTCATGGCTGCGTTCACACTGCAGTGTAGGTACGTGGAGGGTTCTACAGAGGATGGAAGTGTCGAGCAGAGAGTTCAGCATGGGCTGTTGAGTTTAGGTCCCATTTGTACACAGTGTCTCCTCCTGATAAACTATTGTCCTTTATGTTTAAATTTGCTTAATTAAACAACTAATTAATTAAATAGTGTTTCGTTCTTTTGAGAAGGTCTTGCTCTGTATTCCAGATTGGCATGAAACTTATTACACAGCTCAAGTTGGCCTTGAACTCGTGATCTTCCTGCCTCTACCCCCAAGTACTGGAATTATAGGCATGTGGCACTGTGCCTGGCTTTATCCTTACTTCCTATGTCGGAATATTTGTTATGTAGTTTGATTTTTTACAGGATCCCATTTCCACTAGGAAATCAATCAAAAATCTATAAACTCTGATTTGGGTTTATCAAATTTTTATTTATGTGTGGATATATGCACATAGGTACAGGTACACAGAAGCCAGAGGAGGGCATTGGAACCCTTAGAACTGGAGTTACAGGTTGTGAGTCTCCATGTGGATGCTGGGAACTGGACTCTGGTCCTCTGGAAGAGCAGCCATTACTCTTAGCTACTGAGTCATCTCTCCAGATGCTCATTATTGTTCTTATCATTTAGATCTTATTATTTTGAGCTATTATGTTACAGTATACTTGTACTCACTGCTTTTGTGTACAGCTTAGTGGCATTGGGAGCATCCACACTGCCATGCAGCAGGCTCCTCTGCTGGTGAGTGAGTGGTAGACCCACCACCCTCTCCAGATCCTGGCAGCTCCACCCCACGGTCTGTCCTTATGAGTCTGAGTATTTTGGGTCCCTCTTGTGAGTGAAACCATTATCAGTATTGCTTATTTTAGTTTTGCTTATGTGTGTGTCTGTATTTATATGTATGCATATGTGAAGGCAGCGCCCACCCAAGCCAGAAGAGGGCAGCAGATCGGAAGCTGAGTCACCAAATGTGGGTGCTGGCAGTTGGACTCCCTTTCTCTTCGAGAGCAGCTAGCGTTTTCAACTGTTGGGCTGCCTCTCCTGTCTCCAAGCCATTTTTAAAAAAAGCAATAATGGCATTTGACTAAGTCGTTCTAAACGCACTTGAGATTTTGAGCTTCCTGTTCCCACTGGCTAACTGAGCTGACAACATATTAGGGACCCAGACCATGCCATAGTGTTTTCCCCGTTGCTGGCCAGCATGCAGGGTGGGGACTGGCACCAAGGCCAAGCCTAGTGGTTATCGTGGGTAATGAACAGACTCCTTTACTATTACCGTCCCTCAGGTGGCATTCTTTTGCAACTACGGATGGCTTTCGAGTGTATACATGTTCCCTAGAAATAACAGTGGGATGCGAGTTCTGTGCAGGGCCAGTATTTGCTTAGAGAGCCTAGGGAGATGGAAACTGGGTCTGGTTCCCTTGGGATTCTGGGTCATGTGTCAACTATGCCCGGAATCATCCGTTACGTTCTATATCAGACCATTTATTATGTGATTTTTATAGGATCTCATTTCAACTATGAAATGAAATGAAAATACCTGCTCCATGATTTGGGGAAGCTAATCCCCAAAGAAGAGGCCTTATCTTCTGCCAGGAGAGGGATGGAGAGGAAAGCAGGGTGGTGATGTATTGAGAGACAGGCACAGGTTCCCTCCCTCCCTTCCCCCTTCCTTTCTCCATTCCTCTTCTTCCTCTCCTTCCTTTTGAGAGGGGTCTCCCTTGGCACAAGCTGGCTTTGAACTCACTATATAGCCAAGCCTGGCCTTGGCCTACAGATCGTACTGCCTCTATCCCCCAGGTGCTGGGATTGCAGTAGTAACTGTCTCTTTTTCTTTTTGGTAGTGACAATGGAACCCAAGGCACCCTTTGTGGCTACACAAATGCTTCATCACTGAGCAGCACTCCCAGCTCTTAAAAGACCTCATGTATTTTGTTTTATTCATAATGTTAGCAAAACAGGATTTTTCTCACTCCCCAAACACCAGGCCTTTATTTTTTTTAAATTTTAAATTTTGGTAGGTTCCATTACTCATGAACATGTCTAAGCTTTATTATGCCTCATAGATGAGACACACAGCTGAAAACATAGCATGAACCTAATTTAAAAAGGTATGTATGGCCGGAGAAAGATCAGAAGGGGATATATTAAAATCCAAGTGGCAATTATCTCCTCAGGTAATGAACATTAAAATAATACCTTCCTCTGCTTCTAATTTTCTTTACAATAACTGTGAGGGCTATAATAACCAGAAAGGAAATGCCAGATTCAAAAGTTACGCAGGAATTAAAGATAGTTTTTCCAGTTCTGCACAGCTCCCTTTTCTCTCAGCCTTCACTTATTTTTACAACAAATTGATTTTCTAGTAAATTTATAGTCATGTAACCAGCACCCCTCTCTGATCCTAGAGATTTTCATTCTCAAGAAGAGACTGTTGGCACTAACTCTATACTAAACTGCTGGCTCTGGGCAGTTGCTAACCTACTTTCTATTGTTATGGACTGTTCTAGACATTTCATATAAACAGAATATGCAGAAATTTATTTCATGCATATGTTTTTTAAACTTCTATGTATGTCTGTGAACCACTGCATGCAGTGTCTGTGGAAGCCAGAAGAGGGTGTCATATCCATTGAACTAGAGTTAGAGAGTTTTGAGCTGCCATGTGGGTGCTGGGAACTTAACAGGTCCTCTTGCAAAGGAAGCTGGTACTATTAGCTACTAACCATCTCTCCACCCCCAGTATGGGACCTTTTCGTGTCTTCTTTTGCTTAATGTGTTTTTGAGGCTCATCTATGTTGAAGCCTATCCCAGCTCTTTGCTCTTTTTTGGTGGCTAAATCATACCCCAATATATGTGTTGTCCATGTGTTCATTGCTAATGGGAATTTTCAATTTTTGCCTGCTGTCAACATCTGCATCCAAGGAACAAGATTTACACATGGGGGCAGTATCCTAAGTTCATGAGACCCCCAAATGTGTCTCCCTTAGATGAACAGGGTCCCTGGGGTAGTTGGGTGGGCTGGTTTCATATACATAGAACAAAACCATGTGTGGAGTGCACACCTGTAATCCCAGCACTCAGGAGGTGGAGACAGTAGGATCAGAGGTTCAAGGTTATCCTTGGCTACATGAGCCCAACTCACATGCACGCACACACACATGCACAAGTGTATATATCTCTCGTGTATACTTCAGAATGTCAGGATCACAGAACCCAGAAGCTCACTGGTCACATGGATACTAGGGACCAAAACCATGTCCTTTGTGCTTGTACTACAAGCACTCTACCAACCGAGCCATCTCCCCAGTCTCTGATTTCTGTCTTGTTATGACAACCCAGCAGGCCAGCAGCAGTTAGCTTCGTGATGCAGATGGGAAAGCAGGCAGAGAGACCTTCAGTCTCCAGGATGCAGTCACACTGCTGAGATGAGGGGTTGGCACATCCTGAGGCGCTGGAGGGGAGAGCGAGCTCCATGCAGGAGCTCCAGCCACTCCTCTATCCCCCCCTCATCTCAAGATTCATTTGACTGAGTTATTTTCTCAGTGACAAAATTGTAGCCAGCAATTCCAACTTGATATTTCACTGTACGTGACAGCAGGAGAGCCGATGGCCAGGTCTGATGTTTAACTCTTCTCCCCTGCTTTATACAACAGCCGCAATGAGGGGTGTTAAGCTGGCTTAATTGGGGTGACACTGTAACAAATGACCCGATTTTATCCAAACCAGCTTTTTCTTCCCCGCCCCCACACTGTCTTAGGTTGATCTAAAATGACAGGACAGCAGACCGAGGTCTGTTAGGTCCCCTCTGATCCACGATTCGGGCTCTCGTTCATAGCTCAGAGACCACGTCACTCTAGGGCTGGCCAGTAGCCTTTCCTTTAGTCCACCTAAACGCATTGTATATATTTCACTTTGGGACCAGCATCATCTTCAGAGTATCCGCCACACGGGGGACTGTGGTGAAGGACAGACTGGGATGGGGTGTATCAGAGTCTATGAAAAACCATTATTTTGGTCAATTACACTTTAATTTTACAGTTGTTAGACACCCCATCTTGGTTTGTCTTCTCGGTAACTGTCTTAATTAGGGTTAATATTGCTGTGATAGAAACCATGACCAAAAGCAAGTTGGGGAGGGAAAGGGTTTATTTCACATACTGTCCCATATAATAGTTCATCATCAAAAGCAGCGAGGGCAGGAACTCAAGCAGGGCAGGACCCTGGAGGCTGGAGCTGATGCAGAGGCCATGGAGGAGCGCTGCTCAGCCTGCTTTCTTACAGAACCCAGAACCACAAGCCCAGGGGTGGCATCACCCACAATGGGCTGGACCTTCCTACACTAATCACTAATTAAGAAAATGCCCTAGCGTTAGATCTTATGAACTCATCTTCTCAATTGAGTCTCTCGGATGACTATAGCTTGTGTCAAGTTGACATAAAACCAGCCAGCACAGTAACCCACACCCCATTTTTCATGGAGGGGCTCAAATGTACTTTTTACAAGTTGCTGAGTCATGAGGCATGATCGTGAATTGAGTATTCCCCAGATGGAAGCAGATGGAAAAATGGGACATTTTTGGTGACTCCAGAAAGGCTCCAGAGGCGATGAGGACTTTCTAAGTGGGCTATTTTCTTTTCACGTTCTCTGCATAGTCTATTGGAGCACAGCGCCTGCCCTGGGGCCCGGGAGATGGATCTGCTGAAGTGCTTGCCACACAAGCATAAGGACCTGAGTTCACATCCCCTGGACCTATGTGAAAAGCTAGGCATGGCAGCGTGCACACCTACACCCTCAGCTCTGGGGGGGTGGACAGGATGGTCCCTGGGCTCATTGCGGCTGCTCTGGCCTGTCAGTGGCACATCTCCCCAGAGGACTGCATTTGATTCAGTCCTGACTGCTCCCTCTCCAGCTCAGTATCTTCCTTTGCAATTGTTATTCATCCCTTCCTAACACAGGGCAGCGACTCCGACCTTGTCAAAGTCTCTCCCTGGTGTCTCTGTGCTCTGAAGGCGCCATCTGAACTTTTCCAGAAAGTCTGGGTCATAAAGACTAAACGACAACTTTCATCTCTGAAGACAAAATCCTTGCCAATATGAAAGGTCTGGCTTAGCAAAATAAAAGCATTTCAGTTGCATGGTAATGATATACTTAGGTAGTTTGTAGCTCATTAAAATGGGTAACAGGGCCTGGAGAGGTGGCCCAGTGGTTAGCAGTGCTTGCTGCTCTTCTGGAAGACCTGAGTTCAGTTCCCAGCACCTGTGCTAGGAAGCTCACAATTGGCTGTGGCTGTGGCCGTGGCTCCAGGGAATCTGGTGCCTTCTGCTGGTTATCACAGGCACCTGCACTCATGTGCGCATACCTCCCTTCCCCACATAGACAGATAATTAAAAATAAATCTTAAAATGCATAACAGTTAAGGAAAAAGCATCCTTTTCTCTTCAAACCATCTGTAACCCCAGCATTGCCCACATCATAAAGAAGCAGGACTCCAGACATAATTTGTATGAGCTCCGAAGCCCTAAGCTAGCAGGCCCAAAGGTCAGTTTTCCAACCCTGGTCAGTGTTTTTATATAAATCCATCCAGATTCCACAGTTCTAGCCATTGAGAGGTACCTAAGAGAGAACACTTAGTTCTGCCATAGTCATTCTGATGTGGAGAAGCAGAGCTATGTGGAATGTGTTGAACTGCAAAGGGCATTCTCTCCGTTCTCTCTGCAGAAATTCCTCTAGCCTTTTCTGCAGAGCAGGGCCATCAGATGACAAGAACTGGCCGTCCTTGGACCATATGATGCTAGGAGACTAGGGTAAGGTGGTTCTCAGAGAAAGTGTGTGTGGTTAAAGCACCCCAGCTGACTATGTATTTGCTCTGTCACCATGCATTTCTCTGCTTCTCCTCATGCCTATACACATTTGCATGTGTGTGCATATGTATATACGGGCCCAAGGTTGACACCAGGAATCTTCCTCAACCACTCCTTCACCTCATTCTTTGAGGCAGGGTCTCTCAGTCAAACCCAGAACTGCCTGATATATGACTAGTCTTGCTAGCCAGTTGGCTCAGGGATTTTCTTTCTGCCTTCAAAGGTGGGATTGCAGGCGGGGCCACCACCCCTGCTTGGCATTTACATGGATTCTGGGGATCCAAACTCCAGTCTGATTGCTTGGTAGCAAACACTTTCACCATTAAGCCATCTCCCCAGCCTTCATCGTGAATTTTTAAGGTTCCCGTGGAAGCAGAACAGCTCACGCATTGCAGATATAAACTGGAAGAATGTTCCTACCCAACACGAAAATGCAGTTTGCCATGTGATGTGGTTGCAGCTTTGCCTGCCTGCCATTTTGATATAGATTGAACCACAAGGCACATGGTGCTTTTCCCATGCAATCTTTTCTCAATGCTGTGTTTGTGAGGCTCATTCTGTTTCTGTGAGTAGGTGTTTTTACATACTCCTTTGTGTGAATGAGTGTGTATGTTTGTGTTATGCATGTATGTGTGAGTGTGTGTGTTTTGTGTGTAAGCCTGAAGCTGATGGTGTCTCCCTTGATTTCTCTCCACGTTACTGAGGCAGGGTCTTGTACAATATCTGGAATTCATGTCTATCTGGCTTCTTGCCCTGTCCACAACCTCTTGAGTGCGGGTGACAGGTGGCCACCAGATCTGCTTGGTTCTGCATGCTTTCTAGGGATCTGAACTTGGATCTTCCCAGTTGTATTCCAGTGAACCTTTTGACTGCCTTGCCTTGGGATAGCCTCCACATCCCGACCCAGGTGCTTTATAGAAACATTTCTGTTGGCATTTAATACCCCCATGTAATGTCCAGTCACAGTGTAGCCAAGCCCAGTTTAGTGATAGCTTGTTCAGAGTGGTTGTATCAGTTCACACTTGGGAGCTATTGGAGCCCTGCTTGCTCTACCATCTGGCTAATACTTGCTATTTTCTATTATCTCATTTCAGCTACTTTGTGCCTATGCTGTGTGTTTGTATCGCAGTTCCCTATATGTGCTCTATTAGATTGTACTGTAATGTATACTTGTAGCATCTGACTTGTGTAACCTTGGCTAACTGAGTGGAGTGTCCGGTCCAGCGTTTACTGGACTGGCACATGTTGCTGGCAAGCAGCCGTTCTCTACCATCTCTGCTGACACACTGTAGGACCGCTTTACATTATAATCACCTTGTGTGGATCACCTTTCTGCTTGCTTAATGGTATCACATAATGAAGCAAAGTTAATTTTTATGCACCATGATCTATATTTTCTCTTTTTAACCTTTATGTGGTATTTGTGTGTGTGCGCGCGCGTGCGCACGCATGGGCATGGATACACATGTGTGCATGCAACAGTGGCCTATAGGTCAGAGGAGCACTGCAGGAGTTGCTTCTCTTCTCCTCCTCGTCCTCCTCCTTCTCCTTTTGTTTTTTCGAGACGCTTTCCATGTGTAACAGTCCTAGCTGTCCTGGAATTAGCTCTTGTAGACCAGGGTGACCTCAAACTCACAGGGATCCACCTGCCTCTGCAGCCCGAGTGCTGGGATTAAAGACGTGCGCCACCACCGCCCGGCCTGCTTCTCTCTTTCTACCACTTGGGTCTTGGCGCGGAACACAGGTCCACCTTTGTGGCAAGCACCTCCACCCAGTGACCCGTTTCTCTGCCTCTGGTTTATTTTCTCTCATAGTTAGTATTTTCCACCTTTTTTTTCTTACACTAAAGACATGGATGTTCTCATACATTTTTATCAAAGGTAGATTATTTCACTTTCATGTTTAGACTTGACTCTTGTCTGTGGTTTAAAAAAGTGAGGGGATGTGTTATCTAACCCAGAACTTTTTACTGAAGAGATCTTGCTTTCTCCCCTCTTGACTATCTTTAGTGCCCATGTTGTAATCAGGGACGGGGTGTGTGGCTGATCTGATTGGAGTCTGGAATGTTCCCCGTGGCCCCCATGTCTGAACATCTGGTCTGTGTTGTATCTTTGGAGGTAGTGCAAACTTTGGGACATGGGCGCTAGTGGGTTGAAATAGAACACTAAAGCTGTTGAAGGCCCTACCACTTCTGGCTAGGGCCTGCATCCCCAAATTCCTGAGCTGTGCCATGTAAAGAAGCTGCTGTGATGTGATTCTGCCACTATGGGGAAGCCCACCATGCCTTCTCCACCATTCTGGGCTGTGCCTTCTGAACCTATGAGCCCTCCCTTCCATTGCTCCTGCCAGGTGATCTGATTGAAGAAATGCAGAAGTAATACAGTAGTTTCTGTTTATTTTTGTTGTATTTCATCAGTCAGTTTATTGCTTTGTGCAAATATCACAGAGTTTCAATTCTTACCATTTCCCAGTAGGCATGGAGACATAGAGCACACACCTTTCAATTTATTCTCAGGATTGCCTTTGTGACTTTTAGCTCCTGGTGTTACTATACTCATTCTGTAATCAGAATATATATGGAACTGGACTTTTGTTGGCATTGTGTCTCAGTCCTCAGGACAGTTTGACATTTCAATAGCCCCAAATCATCCAGTCCATAAACATGGTATACCTTCCCACTTATGTAGATGGGAGGTTAGGCCTCCGAATCCAGATGAATGCATCTCCCAGCAAGTCACTGCTTAGCTGATCTGGATGCCGGATGACAGCAAGCAAACCATAGTCACCACAGCTACACGGTGTTTTCAGAGACTGGCACAACCCTTGCTAAGAGAATAAACGTTTAACTGTCCAGTGTCTGGTTTCCTTGTTACTTGAGCCTGTGGGCACCTTAGCAGTTGCAACACTAGGTGGCGCTCTGCAACCAGCTTTGTGCCAATTTCTCAGATTAGGTGGGGAAGGGGAAACTGACAATTTCAAAGAGAGGGAAAGGGAGAGGGAGAGAGAGGTCAGGGAGGAAGGGAGGGAGGGAGAAAGAAGAGAGACCAGTAGTTGTCCATTGCTAAGTAAGTCACCCCCAGTAAACTCATCCAACCCATCATGATGGACTTGAATGTACCATTCTTTGCGCCATACATGTTAAATTTACAGCTTCCCCCCAAAGTCACACCACAGCTGGCCTCTCAAAAGCCTCTTAGGTTATTTGGGACTTCAGTGTAGAGAAGCTGGATGACATTCTTTACATTTATATCTTGTTGATTGGATTTCTGTTACCATCGAAGCTCTTAAAAATTCCATTTCCACCAGTCATGGTGTGGCGCACGCCTTTAACGCCAGCACTCTGGAGGCAGAGGCAGGCGAATATGTATAGTGAGTTCAAGGGCAGTCAGGGCTGCGTAGTGAAACCCTGTCTCAAAAAAGAAAAACTTACTTCGCAACACTTTTCTGTGCGGATCTTTTCTCTGATAACTTTGTCAAATTCACTGACAGTCTCCATGAATAAAAGAGGGGTTTTTTTTTTTTAAATTCTCACTCAAGCCTGGTGTCTGTTTTTCCCCGTGTTGCTCTGAAGATGACTGATCTCAAGGAAAAACTGTTAGTATTTCACCATTGAGCAAGATGTTGGCTAAAGCTGTAGCAATTCCTCTGAACTCTAATCAGGTTAAGGGCATTTCCTAGTTTGTATATATGTGTGTGTATAAAATATGTATACGTTGTTTATATGTTGTATATGTATATATTTAAATCATGACTCAGTATATAAACCTTTTTTCTTTCTTCCTTCCCCCATCTCTCCATACTACCTCCCCCCCGGCACCTGAATGTAATACCCGCAGAAGGCAGAAGAGGGCGCTGGATTCCCCCTAGAGCTGGAATTAACAGGTGTTTGTGAGTGGCCTTACCTGGGTGCTGTTAGTGGAACTGAGGTCCTCTGCAAGGGCAGCAAGAGCTTTGAACTGTTGAGCCATCTTTCCAGTCCCGAATATGTAACCATCTCAAATCCACAATTAGGATGATTTTATAACTTCTCTTGGGCTCATTAATATTTTAAGGATTTTAAACTTTATGCTTGGGAGATTGGTTTGCAATTTTAATTTTTTTGCAAGATTTTGCCATGTTTTAGAGAAAGCATGCTCTCATAAAAACAGTTGCTAAGAGTCCCTTCTCTGTCTTTTCTGGAAGTGTCTGTGAGGTTGGTCCTCTTCTGTCTCAAATGTTTGGAAACACACAGCAACCATCTGGGCCCGAGGTTTGCTTAGTTGGAAGGATTTCAACAAAGATTTTTTTCCTTCATAAATATTGGGCTATTTAAGATTATTTGATTTCTTCCTAGGTTACTTAACGCTGTAGATTACTTATTTGTCCATCTATTTGTGTCTGTTTATGTGCGAATGCCTCATTCCTTGGCTACTGTGTCTTCTTGTCATGACAGATTATATCCCTTGTGCCCAAATAAACCTCTCTTCCCGGCTGTTGGTTCCTGTAAGGTATTTCATCCAGAAATGAGAAATTTAACTAATACTATTTTTATTTTCGTGTGTGGGGGAGGAAAAGTAGAGCTTTGTGAATGTTAAGGCCGGGCTTCGCTGAGGAGCTGCGGTTTTATTCTTTGAACATTTTTCCGTGTATTTAATCTTCCGTTTGGCTATGACGCCCTGGAATATGTTTCCCTCATGTTCTCCCTCTCTGTGGTTCTCTGAACTTCTCGATGTCTTCCATCAGTTTGGGAAAGTGTCTGGTCACGTGTTCAGCAGTTGCCCTGTCCAACATCGTGTCCTGTCCCGTGAGTCCATTTGCATGCACACCCTGTAAACGTTCGGATGTGAAGTGTCCCCGAAAGGCTCATGTGTTTGAACACCTGTCTCCCAGCTTGTGGCGGTGTTTGGGGGAGATTGTTGAACCTTTCAAAGGCAGGGTGGAGCTGGAGGAAATGGCTCTCTGCGGGAGTGGGGGTTGTCTTAGGGTTCTAGCCTCTCTCCATCCTGAGCCCTTTGCCCTCTGGTATGGTGGGATGCAGGCCAGCAGTCACCGTTCACTTCCACAGTCATGGAGCTGCCCGCCACCGTGCCTGCCCCGCCGTGACGGACCACACCCTCTCTAGCTAATTCTCCACTAAGTTGCTTCTCGTCAGGTATGTGGAGAGAATGGTTGGGAGAGTTCTGCGTATACCCCCACTAATGTCCCATTCTTTGCTCTCTGGCCTTCTTGCTGGGTGTTTCCTATAACTTTGTACCACACACCACAAATCCTCATTCTGCTGTTAAACCCATTTCTGGAGGTTGGTGCATCTCAGTTCTGGAACAATCATCTGATTATTTCTTATATACCCCAAATGTCAGGCGCAGGGTTCCTTGTTTTAGCCCAGTCCTTGAACGTGCTGACTCAAATATCTCGATCCCCACAAATCTGCTTTTCCCTTGGATGCTCAATTACATACTTTTCCTTCTCTGCAGGTTCAGCGATGTCTTAGAGCAGTGGTTCTCAACCTTCTTGACGCTGCAACTCTTTAACACAGTTCCTCATGTTGTGGTGACCCCCAACCATAAAATTATTCTCAGTGCTACTTCATAACTGCAATTTCGCTCCTGTTGTAAATTGCAAAGTAAATATCTGTTTTCTGATGGTCTTAGGTGATCCCTGTGAAAGAGCCATTCGACTCCCAAAGGGGCGTGACCCACAGGTTGAGAACCACTGTTTTACATTGAGTTGAACATTATGTATAGGAGTGAATTGGCTCTTTCCTGCTGTGAACTTTCCCCAGACAGAATGAGGCCCTGTTTTCCCTGCTGGGTTGGGGAGGAAGCTGGGTGAGGCTGGGCTTCAAGTCTAACTAGTTGTGGTCAAATCTAGCACGCCTCTGATGCTACGCAAGGCCCATCTGGCATTCGCCTGAGAGCCTAGGGCAGCTCAGCTCCTGAAGGTTCCAGGAGCCACAGCTCTTCTAGACAGCAGAGGACAGCTCACCCCTCTAGGCATCTCACACCTCCACTCCTGGTGTCTTCAGAACCAGACAGGGGTCTTAAATGAGAAGTTAGTTGGCCTCCTCTAGTTCATCTTGTATTTCCTGTGAGACCACAGGAGGTTTGGAAAGTCCACTGAGATGGTGGCTGGAGAGAGACCACTCAATGGCTAAGAGCACTTGTTGCTCTTGCCAAGGACTTGAGTCCAGTTGCAGCACCTCCGTCAGGTGGCTCACAACCTTCCGTGACTCTAGTTTCAGGCAATCCAGCACCCTCTCTGGCCTCTGTGGGCATCCATACATATGTTCACATACACATTTGCTCCTCTGCACATATGTTCACATACTCATTTGATCTTCTGCACATATGTTCACATGCACATTCGATCTCCGCACATACGTTCACATACACATTCGATCCTCTTCACATATGTTCACATACACATTTGATCCTCCGCACATATGTTCACATACACATTCAACCCTGTGTACATGCACATAAATAAAAGCTTAAAAATATGCAGAAAAGGAAATCCATGGTGGAAAAGTGTAAGTTTGCAGTGTGTCCCTCCTTCCTCTGATGCCATCTGACTCTTACAGGTATCTCTGGTTTCTTTCCCGCTCTCCTGGGGTTGGAGGAGGGGGATGGCCGACTCTAACTCTGAACCTAACTCTGAACCAGATTCACAAGTCTGCTGCCTTATCTGTCGTAGGACCTCCCTCTCTGATGTTGTAGTTCCTTTGACTTGGCTGTGTCTGTAGCTCTGATGTGCTTACAGCAAAGGTTATGGGTGTTTCTGGAACTTTCTGGTTTTGTATCAAGGCTGTATCCTACCTGGCACTGCCCGAAGCCTGGCATTTTATCACTGTATTTTGGCACAAATTCTGGGGTGACTCTCTGTCTTCAGGAAATCAGCTTTGGAGATTTAGCTTTCCTGGCGTCAAATGACAAGATCCTTATTCTTTCATTCCATCAAATAAACTGAATTTGTAGAAAATTAATAAACATAAGTGTTCACTTTGGATAAAGTTGAGACACCTGTTAGTGTGCTGGCTAAATTGGTTTTCCCCAGATAATCCTAATACCCGGAGATAAGTCTCCAGCAAGTGTTAAAGCAGCCTTCACACACAACTCCCTCTGACCATCAAGGCCTCTGCCAGGTGGGCGTGTCCTTCCTTCTCTAACTCTCCAGGGCTCTGTTCATATGATCATCCCTCACTACAGTCCTGTGTAGTAATTAATCCCAACTTGCTTTCTGCTAACACCTCTGGGGACGTGTCTATCTTCTGGAAACATCTGTGACTATAGATTTCAAATTTCCTTATCTGATGTTAGGATTAAGAGAGAGAGGCGAGAGTCTACTGCAGGCTGGACTTCTCTAGGGTGCAGGAGGGTCAGTCTCGGCCCTGTTCTTTCTTTACCTGAACCCCGTCCTGAGCAGGTGCACCTGATACCGAGCCAAGTGCATGTGGCTTCTATGGGTGTCAGAAGGGCTTGGTGTCTTCTCTTTTCTCACAGCAATGCTCCAAAGCAGGAGTACGCCTCCTTGGTTTACGTGGGAACTGAGCCACAGAGTTCAACAGGCCACACAGTGCCCTGTGTGCACTGTACCATGAGAAAACAAGCAAGACCACACCCCCTCTACAGAAACACATGGTTATAGGGTACCCTTAGAAACTAGACAGCTACTCAGCCACATAGAAAATCCCAGCAATGTTAAGGACCAAAGAAGCCAAAGGTAAGAAACTGATGGCCTAAGAGGAATCTTTTATCCTTTTGTTGTGGGGTGGGGATTGGACCCAGGGCTTCCTGTGTGCTAAGCGTGGGCTGTACTTCTGAGCTACTTCCATACTGGGCAATATTATTCTGGATATTACATCTTTAAAAAATTACACTTGTGTGCATGTGTGCGTGCTTATATGCGTGTGTGCCTGTGCACATGTATGAGTGTGTGTGTGCATGTGTATGCTCATGTACCTGTGTGCATGTATGTACATGTGTGTGCCATAGCACATGTGTGGAAGTCAGAAGACAACTTGCAGAAGTTATTTCTCCTTCTGCTGTATGAGTCCCTGGGAATGAAGCTGGGTCCCAGGGTTGGCAGCAAGCACATTCAGGGGCACCCAGGCTCCTCTTTTCTGACTTCCTTTTCTAGCTCTGACTTTCCAGGTGGAGCTCAAGGGCTGACGTCACTCTATTTGTAGAGTGATGACACATCTGTACCATGTGTGTCCTCACACTTGGTTCATGCGTGGGTCCCCTGCATGGAGAGATGGGTTGAAAGTTCTTAGTTCACTCCTTGTTGCTGGGTACAATGGGTAAATATAAAGAGGCCATAGAGTCTTGACATGGGAAGACTCAAAACCCAGTCTTTAACTCTCAAAAGCAAAATGTGGTAAAATAAAATTAAAAAAAAAATAGGAAGAGATATTGTGTGTATTTGAAACAAAGACAGCTTAGCCCCAACCCTGATCCCTGCCCCTGGGACAAGCTTGAGGTAGGCAAGTATAGGGAAAGTTGAGTAATCTGAGATTCCATTGAGCCATTGATTTACACACATACACACACACACACTCACACACTCGCACACATATACATGCTCATGCACACAATGGACACACCACACACATGTATGCACCATACACGTGCCACACAGATATATACATATACACATGCACACACATAGATGCACACACATTTGCAGCACACACACATGCAGCATATACCCCCCCACAGGCATACAGACATTTACCCCTTTTCTAACAATACACTCAGAAACCTATGAACTTTACCTGTATTGAGCTGTACACACCTTCTCTCTAAGCAAAGTAACTTGATCGCTCAACTTATAGTTCCTTAGAAACTCTTGGTAACTCCCCTTTTGTGACCAAGCACATTCTGAGATATATCCTGAACTAGGGGCACTGGACTGGCTCCAGGCGTGTCCTCTGAGGGAATTTTTAGGGGATATCCTCTATTTACTGCCTCCTGTGGATGCACGATTGGTCATGAATATAATTATGATCAGAGGCATTTATGGGAAAGGACGCTGACTGCTAATAAAATCTCCCATAGTCCAAGCCTGCCATTCAAAACCAAACCCACCCCCCATCCCCGAACCAACTCTTCCTCCTTCTGAACCCTCAAAAGGAAGGCCAAGATGGCTCTGGCATAACTGTCACCCCGTGGCCCTTTTGCTTCTGAATAAGATCTTTTGTTGCTCGGCTGCCTACATACTTCTTCAGTTCATGGAAGAAGACACCCTGAACTTGGAAACACGCAGTCTGATAGAGACCCTAGTAACAAGTTCATGGCAAACCCTGCCAGCCCTGCACACAACTTCCCCATCATTTCCAGAACCTGATCTCATCCACTTCTGTGATAGGGCCAAGTCACCATCTTGTTTAGATGACCATATGTCTTCTAAGGACTCTCTCTGTGTCTGCCATTGCCCCACAGTCTAATCCCCAGAGAACAGAGTGCCTGAGGTGCCACATGCGCTGCTTGTTTCAGGACATAGGTCCTGGTTCATTCCCTGCCATGTCCCCAGCATCTACCATGAGGTCTGGCATGGGATACTGAATTCTTAGCCTTTGAAGGAGCAACATTTTGTTACTATGCAGTGACTGGCTGGGAGGACCCAATGTCTTTCCATGGAACTGTGACATAATAGGGCAAACCCATAGGGGCCATTCAGTTCCTGGGGTCAGTGATGTCCTCTCCCGTTCTATCCCAGAACCTCCTTTGCAGGTGAGAGCACAGCACTGAGATGAATGGCATTGGTGTGGCCTCCTAACCTGGGACCCGTCCCTGAGAGAGCACAGTGGGCCTCCCCTCTGAACCCTGGATGGACGTATTTGCCTTTCTACAAAGACTGAAATTTCTTGGGACGGGAATACCGTTGATGGGATATATGTGCATGTAGTAATGGCTTCTCTGTCCCCACTCACGTCCTTCCTCTCCATGAACCCCACACATATATCAGAAAAGTCCTTCAAAAATAAACACATCTGAGAGTGACGAGTGCATGCCAATAGTCCTTTCCAAGTGACTCACCGCTGTCGATGGCCAGAAACAGGGCGGTGTACACACTGTTGTGGACAAATGGAGATTCCCGGTCCAACACGGCAGTTGTATCAATAGTTCCATTGATGGGGTTAATATTCAGCCAGCCTGCTGGGTCCTTGTAAACAGAGTACCTGAGGAAAAAATTCCAAACATCAGATTGTATTCCAATTAGAGTCGAGAAGTATGTAATGAGCATGGGGCCTTGGCTCCTTGGCTAAGTGCCAGGCCATGCTTAACTCAATCCTCAAACCTTTCAGTTCCAGGTGCTCATTTGTTAAGCCATTCTGAGCATGCTCTGTGCTGCACAGGTGACAGGCATGCCTCCTTCCTGCTGGTGATGACCTCAGAGGAAGAGGCTCTTAGGATCTGCCTGGCTTTCACAGAGACCGAGATCACAGCCATCCTCAGCCGCAGCCCAGGCTGTTCGTGCACACCCTGGTGCATACTTCCTGCAGGGGCAGACGGAGGCTATGCTGTGTTGGAGGGACAGACAGGACAGACGGCTGCTCGGAGTAGTCATTGCCTCTGAGCAAGGGTAACCTCAGCAACATCATCGAAGTTGCCACACTTGAACCAAGGCAGGGTGGGTGGCGGTGTTAGAGAAGGAGGGGACACACAATGCGGAGGACAAGCAGATGAGGGGACACTCGGGCAGAGGCATCATTAGGTTGCCATTTCTATGAGCATGCTTACTGGCAGTCACAGGTCCTGCTCCTGGGACTGCTGCAGACTCAGGAGAGTTCTTGTTCCACGGCAACAAATGGGCACCGGAGGGCAGAGGCATAGCTCAGTTGGTAACATGATTTGACTTTGATCTCCAGAACCCTTGGAAAAAAACAAGCCAGAGTGGTAACATGGTTTTTAATCCCAGCTCTGGGGAGATGGAGACCGGAGGGTCCCAGGGACTCAAGCCAGTCAGCCTAATCTGTGAGACCCTAGACAGTGGAACACACTGTCTTAAAAAAGTGGGCAGCAAATATAAAAAGATCACCCAAGCCTGATCTCTGTTCTTGTCTCTCCGGTGACAGCATCAGCATGTGACACCCATTTAATAACAATTGTACTTACTACATCAGCCTCCTGCATCACACTGAGACTTTTCATGACATGGCACAATCCTACTGATACAGTGTCTGCCGGTCTGCACACCAAGCTTGCATGCCCGGTGCTATTATTGCTCTCCTCACAGATAAGGAAACCAAGGTGTAGTCTAGAGGGTGCCTGAGTGTGTCCAGGCCAGTAGGGCAATGCTCTCTGCTGTGTCCTCATCAGTATGTTGGGGATGGTTGATGGTAGGGTCTGTGCATATGGAGAAGCCCCCACGAGTCTCAGACTCCTCCTCACAGGGTACTTGAGAGCGAGGTGGCTTTTAGACTGTGGATATGCCAATAGTTCACTAGGGCCTGAAACCACTGTGCACCTTTGCACGTGAAGTCCTGTGACTGTCCCATACTGCAGAGCTCTGGGAGCAAGGCTTCCACAGTGGCGGCCATGCTGGGATGGATGGAGAGAGTGTGTTCCAGGCCAATGCCGTTCCCCTGTTACCTCAACGATCACTTCAGAATTCCTTAAAATGAGAGACTCACTCCCAGGAACACTGCCTTAACACACCAGCCTTCCATCCGGTAGTGATTCACACCTGTGTCTGCCAAACCTCTAATGTTTTTCAAGACCCACTCTGACAGCTTCTCTGAGCCACCCTGTGTCATAACTTGGAGGCACTTATCACCCGACACAGGTCTTTGCTGGCTGCAGCCTAATGTGGGCCCTGCGGATTGGCCACCATAGCCATTGTCTAAGCTCTCTGGTGTGAGGATGAGGTTAGAGTTGACTAGAGCAAGCCAGGATTCCTTATCTGTGTCCAACTCTGGGCTACACTTGTGGAGTGACACACTTCTACCGCATGATTGACAACAACCCAAACAGAACCGCATCACCTTGTTCTGAAGTTACAGCAACACCCAAAACCAAAGTTGAGCGGCTCGCCAAAAGTAGCTCAGCTAAGACACAGTGGAGACTGAATTCAGCGCTGGCGCACTGAATTCCAGGGCCAGCCTTTACTCGGCATGCTGTCTGGTCCTCATGCTAAGGGCTAGGGACTGTCCCTAGAGCCAAGCAGAGTACCTGGTGAATGATGCACAGCCAGATGGAACCTGGAGACCTGTGCACGCCGGGCAGGCACTCTACCACTGAACTTCGTCCCAGCCCTTGGTGTCTGGAACAGTGTTTTACTATGTAAACCACATTGGCCTCAAACTCACATTTTCCTGCCTTGGCTTCCCGAGTGCTGGGACTGGAGGCTTGCACACCAAGCGCACTTTCAGCACCTTGGCTGCGTTTTATTCTCTGTCAGCGGGAATACTTGTGCAGAGGGAAAATACAAGAGAGGTGACAATTGCTTCTCATTTTGCAGGTGGCAGGTTCACGCTGGATCCAGGAATGACTTGTGGTTCAACAGACTTAAAGTAATGAGTATTTTAAATGGACCGTATTTTATTCCCACATCACACCACTCAGTTTATAACAAAAACGGAATTGAGCACTCTAGCTTTTCAGGCTGGCCTGCCAGCAGTGCTGTTTGTTTCTCTCGACGTCATTTACCTTTTGTCTTTCGAAGCTACAATTCTGCAGTGAATTCAAGGGTGCCTTGCTGTTTTGTGTCCAGAGACATTAGGTGGAAGTCAGTGCATGGAATCATGATCTCAGAAGCCACACTGCCATAGCGATGCATCTACACGCAGGTGTGCATGCATAACACACACAGTCACACTCACATAATTAAATGTAGTAACAATAAATATTAAAAGTAGCCAGGCAGGGGTTGTAGATGGTTCAGGTGGTAAAGCATTGGCTGCACAAGCGTGAGGATCCGACCCAGTTCAGCTGCCCCTGACACATTAAAAGCTGGGTGTGCTGGTGTGTGTCTCTAAGCCCAGCAGGAGGGCAGGTAGAATGGAGAAGAAAACCCCTGGGACTCTCTATCTGGCCAGTCGCAGGCTCAGTAAGAGACCCCGTCTTAGGGAAATAAGGTGAAGAACAATGAAAGAGGAACCTGATGCCAACCTTTGTTATCTACATACACGTGTACATATGTTTATGGGCACACCTACACACACACACACACACACACACACACACACACACACACACACGCACACACACACAGGGAGAGAGGGAGAGGACAACAATCAGCTGTCCATACTTATTTATCTGTGTGTCTTGGGATCATTTTTATTCATTTTTCTGTATTTATTTTATTTGATGCCTCTTCCATGACACCTTGACGGGGTGTGCCTGTACCCCAAGTACCTTTGCCTTTCTGCTTGCTACTTTTGGTCAGAACACACCCCATGGGCACAGAAGCCAAGGGCTACTCCACTGCTGAACACTGCCAAGTCCTGTCCTTGTGCCATCTCACACTGCCCACGTGATCCAAACCGACAGCTGGGAGTGGCAGGGACTTCCTCCCTGACCCACAGGGGACCCAGCTCAAGGCCACCTGCCAACAGGCTCTTCCACGTCATGACTTTTGAGTACTTTTGTTAAATCAGCCCTTTTGAGCCAACTGGCTGGACACACTATGTAAATTTCTGACATTTTCAAAGCCGTCCTTTTAATAAACCTTTCAGTATGAAAATACCAGTCTGCAAAATGTTTTCTGTGCTTCTGGACCCGAAAAACGCATATGCCTTATTAAATTGAAATTTCCGGGCAATTTATCTGTAATGTGAACTTTGCTTGTTACAGGGGAAAAAAAGAATCAAATTAGGAACAGAGCTCATTTCAGTACGTAATGTAGCCTTGCGGACATGCTTTGAGTTCTTGCCAAACCCTGGCCTCGGGTGGGTGTTGGCACTGGAAGGCCCGGCCAGGATCAGGGGCCAGCTCCTGGTGTAGGCAGTGTGGAGGGCAGAGGGTGGGTGAACTGACGATTACAAAGAAGAGGGCAAGATGGGAAATCAGAGGAAAGACAAGGATTAGGGTACATGGCGGCATAACTGCCTAGAGAATCCGGAGCGCTGCCCACATATGATGGTTCCCCTCGATTTAATCTGACAGGATTTGGAGTCACCGAGGGGGACACACTTCTGGGTGTCTCTATGAGGGTGTTTCCAGAACGGGGGGACTGAAGAGGGAAGGGCAACCCTAATGGATGGCACTGTCTAGTGGGCTTGGGATCTTGGATTTAACCAGAAAGAGAAGGGCAGCTGAGTGCTATCGTTCATCTCTCTGTGAGCACCTGCCCCGCGCTCTTGCTACCCCGTCATGATGGACTGCGCTGTCAAACCAGGAGCGCAGATACACCTTCCTTCCTTAAGCTGCTCTGGTTAGATAATTTGCTACAGCCGTGAGAAGAGTTAACTAGTACACGCTCTAATAAGGAAACAGAATATTAATGATCACATAATGGTTATTTGGTTACACGCACAGCAAGGGCCATGAGAACAACTTCCCTGGCAATAAGCCACAA
The DNA here is from genome assembly GCA_004026605.1 of Ondatra zibethicus. Lineage (NCBI taxonomy): Eukaryota > Metazoa > Chordata > Mammalia > Rodentia > Cricetidae > Ondatra > Ondatra zibethicus. The sequence continues at coordinate 165,170 of PVIU01001418.1, read as the reverse complement.
GTGGCGAATATTTTCCATCCTCGGTATCTGCTTTCCTGCAGGACCTGTAAGTAGGAGCACATGTCCATAAACCTCCCTTCCCCCAGAAGATGCCTCATAGTGGACCATTCCCTTGTGCTGCAGAAGAGGGAACAGCGGTTGAGAGTCCTTTGTCCTTGTCCAAGTCCTGCAGGTTTTAGTTGGCAGAACTGTGGTTCCAACCTGGCTTTCTGTCTTCTAGGCTCAGACCTGCTTTTGTTTGTCTAGAGCAGGTCACATGGGCTGGGCGTTCTGTGCCATTGGCTCCCCAGTTGTGATGTGCCCAGGGTTTCTAGGGTTGCTCTCTGTATGGTCTATCAGTAATCTATCCTTTGTCTACCTTTTTGTTTGTTTGTTTGTTTTTCGAGACAGGGTTTCTCAGTAGGTATGGAGCCAGTCCTGGAACTCACTCTGTAGACCAGGCTGGACTGAAACTCACAGACATCTGCCTGCCTCTACCTCCTGAGTGCTGGGATTAAAGGCATGCGCTACCACCGCCTAGTTTATCTACCTTCTATCTGCTTAACAATTCTGTATTGTTTTTTTATTTTGTTTTGTTTTGAGACAGAGTTCCATACTCTAGCCCAGGCTTGCCTGGAACTAACTACATAGCCAAAGCGAGTCTCAGATGAGAGCCAATCCTCCATCATTCTGCTGGGATTGTAGGCATGGGCCAGCATGCCAGCAGACTCCCCCACCTTCTCTCTTCACCCACCCTCTTTTCCTTTGTATTTTGTGTGTTGTATTTCATGCTGGCGGACACATCTTAGGACTAAGAACAGATATGAATAAGTCCCTTGGGACTGCTCTGCATTTGCATATTCTATTTGCAGGGCATGAGTGAATTCCTTGCTATGTCTGGAATTATCTCAAGACCCTAAACCTTGTGAGTCTTGGCTATTTCTTGGTTAGCAGAGTCATCAAGGAATCCCTGAGGGACAAAAATGGCCCACAGAATCAGACTAACGCCAAGACGGTGTACACCTCCACCAGACACAGGCACCCAGTACCTAGGAGGATGTTCAGAATGATGGTGGGAATGTTCGAGAATCCCAAGGAAACCTGGGACAAGCAACTGCATGGAATCAACAAAGGGAGGAGGGTGAGAGGAGTTTGTGGGTGCTTCAGAGGAGGCAGCAAATAGGTCAGGGAAGGCTTTGGAAGGTGGGTGGAGCCCCTAAGTGGTCTGGGAAGATAGCTACTTCATAGGTACACAGCTTGTTGGCTGTGAAGCGTGATGTGTGTTATCTCAGGACTCTGCTGGGAACATGACAGTAAAAGCAACAGTCCTTGATCCATCAGTGCTCACAATGAGAAGAGCCCGACGTTGGGTTAAAAATAATTTAAAAAAGACAAAACCCAAACTTATCTAATTTTTTTCTCTGAAATCATTATTAATATTTTTCCTCCTCCATTCTGAGTGATTCTCAGTTTTTTTTCCCTTGTTTTTGAAGACAGGGTTTCACTGTGTAGCCCTGGCTGTCCTGGAACTAGCTCTATAGACCAGGCTAGCCTCAAACTCAAAGACATCTGCTTGCATCTGCCTCCCAAGTGCTGAGATTAAAGGCCTGGGCCAACACTACCCGGCTGGCTTTCAGTTTTTACTGGGAGTTGTCCCTCTGTCCTGGCTGTCCTCTTTGGATGAAGGCTATTGGTGACTTCTGCCTTTGAATTTGTAACTTGGGGCAGAGGAGCCAGATAAAGTGGGAAGGCAGGACTTCAGAGTCTTTTGGTCTCTGCACTCATGCGCACACATTACCCCCCCCCCCCCGCAACACCTTAAAATAATAGGAATGGTCTGGTTTCTCGTGTTTTGGAGGAACACAGTCCTCTGTCCACAACACACAGCTCTGGTGAGTCCTCTCCATACTGGTTTAATCTCTACTGCTAGTAGGTCATGTTCATCCCTAGTTCACTGATGCTAATGGCCTGGAGGTATCTGGCTGGGTCTGTTGCTCAGGGAGGCTCTCAAAACATCAAGTTCCCTGGGAGAGGAGAGGATGGGTCATAAGCCAGCACGGATGTTGGTCTGTGTTTGTTCTGAGATCATACTGGGTTGATTAATAGACACCTATGGCTTTGTGCCAGCTCCTGCCTCTTAAAACCCAATCAGACATCAAGTTGAGCAGAGGCTTAGCACCTTCCAGAAGGTGCTAACAAGCCCACCTTCTGCTGGGCATCTTGGAAGATAGATGGCTGAACCTGCTCTGTGCACTGAAGGTCAGTGGACACAATCTGGCAGGCTGCCTAGAGGAGGTTGGGACCAGCAGAATGCGTGATTGAGGCGGTGCTCTCTCACCATGAGGTCTAAGCAATCACCAGCAGATGCTGTGCTCCTAGGGATGGGGGAGGCCGAATACAGGGGCTGAGGCAGGGACATGGCAGGGATCCGGAGGGCTAAGGGTGACCTGGGGCTTCAGTGGTGAGGGCTCAGGAAGAACATATGGCTGGGGTCCATGGTTCAAGTCTATACCTGCTTTGTGAAGGCTCCAAGGCTTTCCCCCTGCAATGCACAGCAGCCGTGCCCTCATCTGAACTCATCCAGTAGCTCCCAGCCTTTTACTGCGGGCCTGGGGTGTTTGCAGGGGGCGAGGCAGGGAGGTCAGTTTTGACTGCACATACTTGCCTTCGCTCACAGTCCTAGCTGTCTGGGTTCTAGTTTCACGTCAGTCACTGTGATAAGACATCCCGACTTACAGCCACTCTGGAAGAGGGACTTATTTGGCTCGCAGCTATCGGTTCCACTGCATTGCAGGGAACTCACAGTGGCAGGAGCTTGAGACAGCTAGTCACATGACTTCTACAGTAAAGAGCAGAGGGAAGCAAATGCACCCATGCTTGTGGCTCTGCTCAGTTAGTTTTCTTCAGTTATATAGTTCAGGGCTCAGCCTAGGCAAGAGGGTCACCCAGATTCAGGGCGTAACTTCCCGTCCCAATTAATATTCAAGATACTTCCCACAGAGATGCCACCCTGTCCAACCTGATGTAGACCGTCCCTCAACTGACACTCCCTTCTCAGTGATTCTAAGTTGCAGCAAGTTGACATTTAAGACCAACATCATAGCTTGATATTGTAGTTTGTCCAGAAGATGCGGGGCTCCTGAGTGAGGCTGGGTTTCCTGTTCTTCATACAGGTTCTGACCAGCCAAGGCTGGGTCCTTATGAAACCTTAACTAGTGGAAGGTGACACTAAATAGGTGATTGAATGAGCAAAAAGTCACATGTGAGAAGGCCCTAGGATCATCCCACAGACCAGTGGGAAGCTGTGTGGCTCCATGGTAGACTCTTGCTCACATCCCACCGTTGACTCACCCTGTTTCCCACTCAAAGCCTGAGAGTCTCTTCCACTGTTCCTATCATCTGTCATCTCCCCTGGGGAATTCCTGTCCCTCCCCTTTCCTGGGCTGGCTTGTCCGCACGCTTCAGTTCAAATGTCACCTCCCAACCAATCCCGTGAACACCAATGAAACTCAGTCTTCTGTAAACCATCCCATTGAGTTACCCCCTCCAGAGGAGACTGAGGTGGCTGGAAGTTGTGACCACACTGGCCCTGCAGCTATTTATTTATTCATTCATATGTCATTGCAATGTCCTCTAAAATGCAAACATCAAGTAAGGACACTGCCTCTGCCACATTCTCGGCCATCCTCAGGACCTGTTAGGGCCTGGTTCTCATGTCAAATCAGCAAGTATGTGTTGGCTGGGTAGAGTCCACAATGGCCACCTGTTAGAGCCCTAATCCTGACCGTATCAGTTTACATGAGGAGTCGTGTTTACCACTGATACCAGCTGGCATCCGCTACACGTTGCAGGGCACTTAGATCTCACATGAGCCTCTGGGAGCATCTGCGTAAGATACTTAATTTATGTCTTTCTGTCTGGAGCCTAGAATAGCAGGTTGTATCCTTGCTGAGTGAATCAACTCCCCTTAGACTGACAAGAAGCCCAGAATGAACCCAGGTGGTTCTTTGGACTTTTTTTTTTTTTAATCTTCTAAAGAGGCTATCATGGACTAGAGAGATGGCTCAGCAGTTAAGAGAGCAATACTGTTTTCAGGGAGGACCCAGTCGAGTTTCTGATACCCATAAACTGCAGGGCTTATAACAGTGCATAACTCTAGCTCCCATCTCTCCAATACCCTCTTCTGGCCTCCACAGGTACTGCCACTCAGGTGCGTATACACACACACACACACACACACACACACACACACACACCCCTTTAAAAAGCATACATATAATCTTAGAGGATATCGTTGTATTTTTTTTTTGTTTTGAATCTTCCATCTATCTGTAGTTAACATCTCAGGAGCTATCAGAAGGAGGCTTGTCCTGTTTAACAGCTGATAAGCCAACGTCCTAGCAGGGATGGGAGTGAAAATCCTCCACGCTGTACCCTCTCTGATTCAGAAACTCCCCCTCTGATACTTCAGCCTAATGAAACACAAAGGGAAGTCTCTAGACGCGAGCAGTGTGCCGGGCTAAAGCCGGGTGGGATCCCTCCTGCTCTGCAGCGCCTTTCAGAGACTCTGACTGCACAGATTCATATTGTGACCATCTGAGAAAAGGCCCGAGACTAAAACACCACTCCCACTTGTTAAGCAGAAGCCTCTAGCGCTAACAATGCCGTCACCATCCCTACCTATCAGAGAAAAGTTATACAGAAGTTAAGGGACTGTTATCAGAAATGTCGAGTGACCCAGACAGTGGCACATTGTGCAGATACCAAACCCTAGCGGATGTGGCCTGATGACTTGTCTGAAATGGTGGTGGTCGGCCAGGAAATGTCACTGTAGTTGGTGTATGCATGGCGCAGACAGGTGACATGCTAACATCCCCTGTGCCCATCTTTGCAAATATCAGTTCTGCCGACTATGGGGCTACTTCACCCTACCAGAGCTCTCCCTCTTTGAGGGGGGCCACATAAAACTCAGGTTGCTCATGGGACTTCTGAGGTTCAGGAAGCTCAGGTCACAAGATTCATAAGCAGCCTCCCAAGGGTTATAAGAAGCACCCACCCCTACCCATTCAGTTACTGAATGTATTTGGAGGTAGGGCATCTAGAGAAGCTAAGCGAGGCCACAGTGTGAGCCTCTGAGCTGACAGGATTGGTGTCCCGATGGGAAGAGATAGCAGAGACGCCCTTTCTGTCACCTGTATTCTATGCCCCACCAATGCACGTTGTCATCTGCACACAGTGAGGAGCAGCTCACATGCAGGAACGGAGCCCCTGGCAGGAAAGAATGGGCTGCAGCATTCCTTGAACTTCCAGCCTCAAGAGCATATGAAAATCATTTCCTTGTTATAAACCATCCATTCGATATGGTATTTTGTTAGGCCAGCCTGAACTAAACTATATAAACAGTAGGTCCACATGAGAATGCCATGGTTATTACTTAAAAAAAAAAAAAAAGACACACACAAGGGCTAATAAGATGGCCTAGAGGGTAAAGGCACTTGCTGCCAAGCCTGATGTCTTGATTTCAGTCTCTGGAAACCTTATGATGGAAGGAGAGAACTGGACCTCAAAACTGTCCTTTGACCTCTGCATGACTACTGTGGCATCCACACATATGCACGCGTGCACGCACACACGTGCACACAAATAAGTGTACAAATATTAATAGAGAAAGCAATATCAACAATCATATGCCAGAACACTTCTCCAACCCTTCTAACCTACAAGTGTTTACATTATAAAAATGACACACACACAGAGTGTAGTAAGCCATCTGCTTCTGGGCACAGGCTGTGGGCTGCTCAATGGCAGCCAGTGCCTCTCCTCAGGCTCCCATGTGGGAACTTCTAGGCTGCGCTGTAAGGCTCAGAGCGACACAGAGTGGCGCTCATTGCCCAGTGCCCTGCTCCATCCTCCCATGGACTCACACCTTGTCTTTTGCCACCCACGAGGTATTACATAGCTGGCCCCTTGGAGGGAATGGTGGCTCTGTGCATTGGAGCCACATGGGGACAGCTGGAAAGCATCTCCCCTCAAGTGCTTTGCATTTCCCTCCAAAAGCAAGGTCAACGCCGATGCCTAAAATAAAGTCGCGAGCCCCCAAAGCGGCACTGAACTGTGAGCTGCAGCCAGGGAAGGGGTTGGCTCGGAACTGGCGTCTCTTCACTCCATTCTGATATTCCCAGAGCCTCTCATCTTCCGGGTGTGCGAGGTTGTCAAGCAGTCCTTCCAGCCTGTGGTGTTCCCTGGCCTTGCATTTCAGACACAGGGCTTTCTTGGGTAGCTATTTTGAGCCTTTGTCCTTTGGACCTGACAGTGCCTTTTGGAGCGCCAGTGTCAATTTACTCGTGTTCTTTGACTTTTCAAATCCCCCACACTGACATTTGATTTTTCAGGGCCGAGTGTTTGCCTTCTCAACAGAGACGGACTTCCCATGAGCATCCACCACAAATGTGAAGATCTTTGAGGAGAGATATGTCACTATATGCCAGAGAGACAGGACCCAGAGAGTGACAGTCAAATTTGAACGAAGGCTTGAAAGGGCACTTGCTGTAAAAGCCTTTTAACATTTCAGAACATACAAAAAAATTCATATGAAGCTGAGGAAAAAAAAATAGAGGAAGGTATCTTTTCTCCAGACCCCGTGGCTTCTCAAATGCTCATGTTTCTGCCACAGAGCCTTGAGGAGATGACACACTGTACAGTTTTATTTTTGAGGAGCACCAAGACCCTGCCAATAGGCTAGACAGGCCGTGGGTGAGTGATGGCCCAGAGCAAGGGTCTGGGAGGCCAGGGGAAGAATATGGGCACAGAGGATCTATTTAGCGAGAGGAAACTGCTGAAGTTAATAGTGGCATTGGTTGTGTGGCTCCAGGAACATGCTAAGAAATCATTGACTTGTAGTCCTTAAATATTCTTTTTACATTTATTTATTTATTATGTGTGCGTGCGCGCGTTGGTGGTGGGCGTGGCACGGTGAATGTGTGGAGGTCAGAGAATACCTTGTAAGACTTGGTTCTTGTCTTCCATCATGCAGACTCAGGGAACTGAACTCAGGTTGTCGGATTTGGTGACAGGTGTCTCCTTCAATGGGTGGACTGTATCTCAATAAGGCGGCTTTACGTAGCAAGTGCCTTCAAGGAAGTGACTTTTCCCACAGTTTCCAGAGTTATTAAAGTCAAACAAACCTAACCCTTCCCCACGACTGTCTTCAGAAGACTCTAATACTGAATCATAGAGATACTTGGACTGATGCCCCTTACCCCCCATTGTCACCTGCTTATTACAGGCTGTTGTGCGCTGGTCTCTAGCCAGGGCTTATGTCACAGTTTGAATACGACACTGGGGTGCTAGTTTGGAAGGCCGTGGAAACTGAAGGAAGTGGGTCAGCGTGGAGTCTCTGGGGGTTTTCATCAGTACCTGTCCCTTGCTTGGTCTCTGCTTCCTGTGCGCAGTGAGGTGAAGACTGTCACCATGTGCTCTGCTGCCACTGTGTTCCACCCAGACACGTGGGGCCGAGCAGCCATGGCGCGTGACTGTTTCCAGATGGAGTCAGCACACAGCTTCCCTCCTCTGAGATGCTTTTGACACCAAACAGCCATAGAGTATGCGTCTCCTAAACCCAGACCAATGCCCCAGTTCTACCACTACTCTGGCCTGTGATGCTCACACCACTTACCCTCCTAAGCCTCAGTTTCCCCATATATTAAATGAAGGGCATCCTGAATGATGGCCTCCTTGCTGCTTCCTGACTCTTCATAAATTATGACAGACTCTACCAGACTTATCCTTATTCATGGATGAACAAAAAGATTGTAAAACCCTCCCTGGTGGGCAGACGAGACACAAATTCAAATCCTGATCATTTCCCCTCCGTGACATGGGACATCTTACAACACAGCTTGAGTGTAGAGCCTGAAAAGTTGGTCATTAAAGGTGAGAAAAACAAATAGCCCAGAAAAGAATGCCTCTGTCAACCGCTTGCTCTGGCTTCAGAGGAAAAAAAAATTTTTTTTCCAAAGTAAGATCACGAGAAGTCGATTTATGCTCTCAGTGCCAATGTGGATGCTAGGTTTGAACCATATCCATTTATCAGCTCCCAGAGAGCTGATTGATGGCCCCGCCACCCTACTTTGTATTCTGACCAGCTCAGAAACGTTAACTGACAACATGGGAAGAAATATTCCCCATCTCACTGTGGCTGACGGCTTATAAATGAGCATGACTTGATTTTCTGCTATGGAAAATTAGGGTTTCAAAAGTCTCATTAGAAATTAGTCCTGAAAGCTGTTCCCAAACTCGGATGTTTGGTCCATCACTGTGTGACTGGTTCAGCTATTTAATTTCCTGACAATGCTGGGCAGGGTACCAGGGCCTCTGTTTTAGAATAGACTAGGATGGCTTCCTCATCTGCATTTAACACCTCTGTTGTGACCCAGCCTATATTCAGGACGTGTCCCCCCGCTTGTCCCCTGCCTGGCTGTGGTGTCCACAGATCAAAAGGTGAGTGATGCAGGTCAGTGGTCAGTGTGCAGAGGGACCAGTATGCCAGCCCCACCTGTCCTGAGCTTTAAGACCCCAGGCTTGCCCGGTGGGTGGTGTTGGTGCAGACAGTGAGCGACTTGCTTTTAACTCTCCTTTCCAATGCTAATGATGGCAGCCCTGTGATATGCATCCATGATGGTGGCTTCTGAAGCCACCTGCGGGGGCTCAGAGGTGCGGTTCCCCAGGCCATGATGCTGCACTCTGATTTGTGGGTCTAGAAAGGGGCCGGAGGCTCTGAGACTTTTACATCCTTCATGGCTTCTTACTATGTAGCCCAGATTGGCTTCAAATCCCCGATGACTCTCCTGTCTCTGCCTCCTGAGAATACAGGCATGTGCCACAGTGCCCAGCTCCTCACAGTCTTTGGTAAAGCTGGTCCGGACACAAGCACGTGGAACACGGGCACATGGGCTTGTGGAGGAGCCCAGGCTCCTTTCGTTCTAAGCATCTGTAAGCCTGTATTCCGGCTCCCTTAGACTTGAGGGAGGGGCTGCGCTGCAGTCTGAATATGCACCATCCCCCACAGGTTCATGTCTGAACACTGTCCCTGCTGATGGCACTGTTGGGAGGTGGGCCTGGCTGGAGGAAGTGGATCTCTAGTGGGCGGGCCTTGAGGGCTACAGTTTCTTCATCTCTGTCTCCTGGTTGGCTGAGACGTGAGCGAGCAGCCGCCAGAGGTTGCCAACACCACAGAGCGGTGTCCAGGCCCCCAGCTTCCCAGTTCTGTGATGGTCTTTGACCCCTCAGACTGCGAGCCAGGACAAACCCTTATCTTGGTTGCTGCTTCTCAGGTAATTGATCATGGTGATGAAAATGGTGACTGATAAGTGGGAAGGTCAGGAACCTTCTGGATTGGAAGAAGAGCCCAGCTCCTCTTGACCCCATCACAGGGACTCCCAGCGCATTCTGGTTCCACTTCCTCTTGTGCGTGAACACCTACTGCCTCTTCATTCCTCAGCCTGGGCACTCACATTCCTGTGTGGCCTCCTGGCCTCTTCCTTCTTCCCCTGACATATGCCTTGTCTCTGAGCTTTTTAGACACTGGATGGATTCCAACAGCCTCTGAGTTGGGCCCAGCAGGAGCCATGCTTCCTTCAGGTCAAGGGTCACAGCAGGACACCCAGAGCTCTCAGTAGTCCTGCCCAGATCCCTGTAAGCAGCTCTAAGCCCTTTGAATCTCTGTGCCTTTGCTGATACTGTTCCCTCTGCCCAAATGTCCCTTCCCTGCTCCACCCTCAGGTATTTCCTAGACTCTGAGAGATGCCATTGCCATACTGTCTTCCTTTCACCTCAGTGGTATTATTGCCACGGCTCTTAGACTTAAAGCATCTGTTCATGCATCTAGCTTGTCCTCCAGACTGGGAAACCCTGGTGACAGAGGTCACATGTGTTTAGGAGACAGTGTGTGGACTAGAGGGAAAGTCACAATAGTTGAGTGAAGTCAAAGAGAAGAGAGCCCCAGGGGTATGATGACCCTGGAGCAGGTCCAAAGGCCACCTTGAGGGGGCAGTTTCTGTAGGGTCTCTCTTGGACCTGCTGTGGTGGAAGCATAGCTGTGTTAGCCCAGCAACCTGGCTGATGGGACCCGTCCACTACTGACCTTGTCCTCTGAGGAGGCTGACACTCCTGAGGTTGGGGAACAAAAGAGAAGGGTATAAGGGTGCAGGCATCCAAGAGAGAGCATTTAGGTACTCTTGGGGAGACTACAGGGAGCAGATTCCAATATAGTCACAGAGGACTGAACTAAGGAGAAACACCTTCCAGCTGGAACCAGTTTGAACTTGTTCACTTCTCTTCATCCATGTATCCACCCACCCATGCATACATCCATTCATGCAAACATATGTCTACATGCATTCATACATGCATGTACATATGCACCTGCCTAACCACACATCCTTTCTTTTAGCATGTATAGTGTAGCTCTTATGCACCCCAAATCTATGAAAAAGAACTGGACTGGAAAATCCTGAGCTCATAAACTTTATATTCTGGAAGGGAGGCCATGATGGAGTATATAACAATATGACAACTTAAGAGAGTAATATGTGCTCTGAAAGTCAGCATATAGAAGGAGGGACCAGGAGGCAGCAGTGATGGACCAGAGATGTGGGAGGAGTCAGGAGGCAACAGGAATGGACCAGAGATGTGGAGGAGGAGTCAGGAGGCAGCAGGGATGGACCAGAGATGTGGAGGAGGAGTCAGGAGGCAGCAGGAATGGACCAGAGATTTGGAGGGAGATTTCTTTCTTTTTCTCCACCCCCTTTTGAGACAATGTCTGTGCTGGAAGTCAACACATAGCTGAATGCAGCCTTGAACTGATCATCCTCCTGCCTTGGCAACTTAAGCACGTAAAGGCATGTATCCCTAGACTCAGACTGTTTTGGGGGAAGGAGGGATTCTTTAGTGAGTGATCAAGAAAGTCTCCAAGAGTGGAACAAAAAGAGGACCTGATCCCATGAGGTCTGGGGAGAGGAGAATATTCCAGGCAGAAGAGGCCACCATGATTGGCGGTTGGGGAGGGGATCTCTTAGCTTGGAGTTGGATCTGTGGACCCACATGTAGAGCCTGAGCGTCACCAAGATGGGGTTAACCTTTTCAAGCAGTTGCTTCCATGGGTGTGGGGCTGAGACACCAGTGCCTTCCTCAGAAGTGACTGCCTTTGTATCATACACGCAGTCTGGCCCTTGACACCCCACAACCCTTCACCAAGGGAGAGACTTTGTGCCTTCGGCCTTGGCATCACCATACAGAAGACTGATCACTTGGTTCTGGTACCCCAGTTCAAAATGACACTCCCATCTGATTTCAGTTTCTTTCCATATTTTAAGAAGGCTCAATGGACTCTGTTCATTATGAGTGTCACCCTCTAGTTACTGTGAAACCAGAAGGTCACTGCTTAGCTCAGGGCTCAGAAATATGGCACCTGTCAGGAGCATGATTTAGGAACCCGGCCTTCCTCAGCGGGTCCCCAGTGGGCTAAAATTGAGTCAACGATTCACTCAGCTGCAGCAGAGTAAAAACCAGGAGCCATCTTAAGCGGCTGTGTTCACAATGAACATTCCATGAGTAAACCTTTAAAATCGCATTTGTATTTTAGTGTGTGTGTTTATTGTGTGTGTGCATGCATGTGTAGCACATGCCACTTTGTGCTTGTGGGGGTCAGAGGTTGGCTTGCAGGACTCGATTCTTTTTCTCCACCATGAGGGTCCCAGGGATTGAACCTAGGTACCCTGGCTGTCAGGGTGCCTCTCCCTACCTAGCCATCTTGCTGACCCTCAGTAAACTTATTCAGAAAGATGGCATGGAAAGCCGGCCCACCTCTTTACCCAGTCTCCAAATGTCTCAGAACTGGAAGGAAGGGTCTGATCAGATGTTGGGGCTTTGCACAAAACTTGTTTCCCGCATAAGGACTCAGAACAACAGGACCTGACTTTGGCTTGCTCGGGCTGCAGTGAAGGAGTCTCTTTGGTTTGAACTACTATCTGTTATATCTTTAGAAGGGGAGCAGCCACGGATTGGTAAATGGCCCTCACACTACATAACAGTCCTTTCCTTCTCATTTGGGTAACAATATCCTTATGGCTACTCCCTCACTGAGCAGGGCAGCCTGACTATTCTCATAGCATCAGCTCAACTTTTGGCTGCGATAGCCTCTTTCCAATCAGATGTATGTCCTGGGTGATGACTGGGACCCAGCATGAAATTGTGACCCAGCCCCTCTCTCTCCAGGTCCTCCTGCTCTGGTGCCTTCTTGTTCATTGTAGCCACCCGATGAACTTCTAAATTCTTCTGCTTTTGTCCCTGTGGCTCGTGTGCTTGATCACTTGGTCCCCAGTTGGTAGCCCTGTTTTTGGGGTTGTGGACCCTTTGGGAGGTAGAGGTATACCTGGAGAAAGTGGGTTGCTGAGTTAAACCTTAGCCCCTCTTCTGACTAGAATGTGATACTTCCTGGTCAGCACCATGACCTAAGAAGCAGCTGGCCCAAACCAACAGAGAATCCACTTCCATCTGCTTCTGTCAGCAGCAGGAAAGGTCAGCCACACATCCAGGTCACTATGGGAAACCCTTTGTAAGGATGCTGCCGCCCCTGCAGGAAGATGAGGGGCCAAGATCTAGGGGTGAATAGCCACAGGCTCTGGGTTCAGTTCTACCTCCCCATCAAAGCATGCATAAACTCCTGAAAATGAGAAGCAAGTGCCCACAGCAATCCCTGGCTCTGCTTGCCAGGGTGAGGTCAGAAAAGATGAAGTGGAGGGTCCTGACCCCCGGACTCTGATGAAGAGTTGGGAGCTCCTGGGACTGGAGAGATGACCCATCAATTAAGAGTGCACACCACTCCTGCAGGAGACCCGAGTTTGATTCCCGGTACCTAGTGTCTCACAACTGCCTGTAACTCCAGCAGATCCAGGGTCCTCTTCTGTACTCTTTGGGCACCTGTATTCATACCCCCATATGCAAAAATTAAAATAAAATAAATCTCAAAAGAGTTAGGGACTGTTAACCTCTGGTGCGAAAAGAGATTTCACAGCAGCGACCATACTGTCCCAGCAAAGTGGAGGAAGAGGCCTTGTGATTATTACATGAATTTAATATTTATGCCAGCATGAACTCGGGGCGATAAAGCTCCATTTCCTATCTTCCCTGGGATGAGGTGGGGGTATTTATGAGCAAAAGCAGGCATGAGTGAGCAAGGAAATATACCAAATGATAGCCATAAAACTCCCTCTCTGAGCGAGCAGCTGCCTTAGCCCAGCTGAGCTGGAAAGCCCTTGCTCAGCAAATCACAAGCACCTGGGATTACAAAGGAGGGAAGGAGCAGATGCACAGAGGGAATGGACTCCAGCTTTTCCTTCATCTCAAGAGGGTGAGAGAAGCGAAAAGAGGCCGTGGGCAAAAGCCAGTGAGACATGAGAGGTGAGGGCCTGTGCTCACTAGGGACATGAGAGGGTGGGTGTTTTCATTGTTCTCCCGCATGAAACTAAGGAGGAACTTCTGAATCTTCTATGAAAGTTACTCAATGGAAAATAAGCAGATCTGCGGGTGCTCAGGGGTCAAACGCCTTGCTTGTTTAACTTGTGAGTGTTCAATAGTTCCTAGGGCTATTTCTGACAGTCATAGGTGCTATGGATTCTTACAGGTAGTGTCATGAATGGCTTGAAACCTTCTCTTCAGAGCGGGGGAGATGACTCACTGGGAAAAGTGCAGCATGAACATCTGAGTTTAGATCCCCAGCACCCATAGGAAGGCGTGGCAGCATGGCTCATATCTGTAACACCAGTACCAGGGAGACAGACATGAGACTCTCTGGAGCTCACTGGGCATCCAGTCTTGCAGGATTGGTGAGCTCTGTGCTTAGTGAGAGAAGCCATCTCCAAAGCTTTGTTGGAGGATAGTAAGGGAGGACACCAAAGGCTGACCTCTGATCTGCATGCTCGCATACACATACATGTCCACCTGCATCCACACAAGCATGCATGCCAAAAATACATGACCATATACATATGCCTCACTAATACCCACCCGAAACCGGCTTCCTAGATTGACAGTTGAGAACACATAGTAATAGGTGAAAGTTAACAGCCTTAGTTAGAGGTGGGAGGTAGCACATAGAATGTTCTGGATAGGTGTGGAACGCTAAGGTTCTTCACCATCACCCCTCCATGGAAATATTCGAGGCCACTGTCGCTCACTTCAGTGATTTTATGTGTCCAGGCTTTGCTTGTCAGTTTCACCCCCGTAAAGTATTTCTGTCAGCCATACAAATCTATCTTTTAAGGAAAGTCCTATTTATGGCACTTGAAACAAACCATCAAAACAATGCAAATTTCTAGATACTTCCAAAAACCACAGACAGGGCCCACGGTGTCATTTCTTGTCATGTTTTGCTAACATCTGACTCACCTCCCCATAAAGTCACTTCAGTTTTGGTGCAGGTAGCCATGTCTACACTACCACTCCCAGGGACCAGTTGGGCTTCCTTGTAGCAGGTGTCCTGGACTCATCTAGCGCAGATACCAGGGACTGGTCTAAGTGTGGGCTGTGACTGTCCCTGGATAAGCCAGAGAGAGACCCAGAATTCAACTGGAGCAGCGGGTAGGAACTTCCCTGGCATGAAGTTCTTTTGAAAGCCAAGGTCATGTCTGAGAATAAAATTGATACCAGGCAAAGAAGTCTAGTCAAGGCCTGTCAAGACATGCCCAATAGTACAGTATATATATATATATGAATGTCATGGGAATAACCATTACTTTCTGATTGAATTTAAGGCCAGCTCCACAAGATGGAACCCATACATGGCACCATTATTGTGCCAATAACTTAATGGATAGACAGGTCATAGACCCTAGGAAATAACTTACTACTATTAGTATGCTAAATGGGAGAGAGTGTTAAATCAACTCTTAGTGACTTATCATTATACCCATAGATTAGTGTATCTATCGATCCTCATCAGAGATGTTTCTATTTGCAGTTGGTGATGATCAATGCAGAGAGCCACAACTAGTCAAGGCGTAGAGGAAAAAGCAACCACAGAATGCTTGGCTCTAGCGAGAGCGTATACACCACACCCCTTGTCCTAAGGTTCAGCGATCGTTGAGGAAGAGGGCCGGAAAGAGAGGAGCCAGAGGCCGTGGGGGACTCAAGGCAACAGCATCTTCTGGATATAGCAGGTAAGCTGCACACAGGAATTTACAGCAGTTGTGACAGCACACGCATGACCCCTACAAGCTCACACGTGAGCAAATTCCTGTGTGAAGAGGGAGTTGGGGATGAGGTCCCACTCCTAGCAGAGGAACTATTGGCAACTGTTGGCTGCTGGGAAAGGAAGGGCTAGTTTCCTCTAAGAGCATAGCTCCGGTGAGTTAACTCCGTTCTGATGGGAGGCCATCTAGCCCAAGAATATTTGGCTAACACAAATTGGTTTTGATAGGGGGAACAAAGGACACAAAATTGGGTGGGAAGAGAAGAAGAGAAGGGGATGTAGCTGGGAACTGTTGGGGCAGGGGTAAATATGACCAAAACACGTTGTATGAACTTCTCAAGGAATGAATGAAATGTATTCTATGAAAGGCCAGTTTGTAAGATTCTTGATAGACTCTACCCTGACGGTACATGTGGAGCTGAGGTTATGAGTGGGCGCTGTGGCGTTCCTGTTCTAAACTGACTGGTGCCTCCTGCCAGCTGTGCTGATCTGAGTGTTCTCAGGAACACTGGGATCCAGCTGGGTGTGGGACACTCCCCTTCCCCCTAGGGTTCCCAGTCCTGGGAACTGCATCACCTCTTCCCCTCCCTCATCACAGCTGGAGGCAGCTTGCCTCAGGCGCCAAGAGTCCTGGCTGACAGGTGAGAGGATCATTTGGGAGGGTGAAAGTTAAAGTCACAAGCCTTTCTCCCTCCAGACTGGAAGTGACACTTTTAGTTTTTAGTTTGTTATTATTATATTTATTTTCCTTCTTTGAAATCGTTTTCAGCTCTCCATAAACCCATCTACTGGTCTAGGGCTGGGGATGTGGCTCAATGTATAGGGTGCTCGTCTGGTACACACAAAGCCCTGGATTCTTCACCAGCTCCCATCATACATGTGGTGGCCCATACCTGTAATCCTAGCATTCAGGCAGCAGAGGCAGCAGGATCAGAAGTTCAAGGTCATCCTCAGCTACATGGTGAGTTTGAGGCCAGCCTGGGCTGCTTGAAAGAAGAAAGTCCTCTTTGCTAAGACAGTCTGAGTCCTGAGAAGGACGTAAGGACAAATTATTTTTCATGAAGAACAAGTTCTGTGAAAAACTTGGTTTCTCACAAAGATGACAGGAGTGTGGATCAGAGGAAGGCAACGGGGCCCGACGACAGCCAGTCAGGCAAGGCTCTGGTGGAGCCCCCATCTGTAGCTCTGCATTGTCACGGAGGGGACATTCACAGTGAATTATGTGGATATTTGAAAGCAATAACGCCAGCTTCATCTTAGCATCTCCAATAGGGGCCAAGAAACCTACCGTCACTTCCCATGTCCGTCAGCAGAATGTTTTCCTGCGGTACTAAAGACCCAGGTGATGTGTTGACCAATTAATAAGATGGCACTGTCAGAGAGTGGCGCCGATTTAACCGCCTCTCCATCCCATCACTGCTTGTGTGTTTAACATCATATTTGGCAGGGATGGTGGTGTGTGGCAAATTTGTGTCTAGTCCCCAGAGGGAAGAGGAGAGGGTCAGGGCTTGCCCAGGAAATGGGAAGAGGGATAGTTACACCGAATAACACAGGTTAGACATTGGTCGTGCCTCAAGCCACCTCGAACTCAGATGTCTGTCTTACAGGCTTGCAGAGGCCCTGGGTGCTCTTGACTGGGTGGGACGTAACCAGTTGCTTAAGTTCATGCTGCCTTGACATCCCTCCAATGACAGAGAGTGAGCAGAACTACAGCAGGGGAATGCTGGCATGGCCTGTGCTGCCTGTCTATGTCGTTTCTGAGCACATGTGTGTAGATGGCCCCTCAGCAGCACCCACATTGCCTGTCACTGGGGACAACCAGTATATAAGAGTTGTTTGAAGAAAAAATGTTCAGAAAATACCTGGCACTCAGCTGTGTGTATGTGTGTGCACGCGTGCGCATGTGTGCATGCATGTGTGCATGTGTGTTTGACAAGGCCTCATGTGGACCACCTTGGCCCTGAACTCACTATGTAGCCAAGGATGATCTTAAACATCTGATCTCTAGATCCCAAGTGCAGGGATGACAGGCACGTGACACCATGCCTAGTTTATGCCATGCTGGGGATTGAACCCAGAGCTTTGTATGTAACCACTGGTTTACACCCTCAGTCTTCCTAGTGGTTTAATAAAGCTTAATTGCTTTATGTTATCCAACTGACAGCATTGACTTTTTTCATCCCTTTGTCTTTTTACCACTTCTCCTCTCCCCCTTCCTTCTCTTCTCCCTCTCCCTTCCCCTCTCATTCCTTCCTCCTCTGTATGCTTATTTTTTATTTTTTTTTGAGGTAGTGCTGAGGATAAAACCTAGGGCCCTGTGTTTCCTAGGTAAACTAAATCCTGTCTTAAAAACTTGATTTTTACAGTTTATTTTCCAGGGAGGTTTTTATTGGCAGGTACAGTGACCATAGTATGAAATTTTGCGTCAAAGTATAAAAGTCAGAATAAATCCAGAATGGAGTGAAGTGTGGCTTCAGTCACTGATCAGCTTAACGGGAAGTCCGCAGGGCTCACCTTGACCTGCCACTCTGCCTTCCTTGCTTCTGGTTGCTATGGCCAGCTAAGAGCTGAGAACATATGGAAAATTCCAGAAGTAAGCAAGCCATACATTTAAAATGGTGTGCCATTTTGAGAAGCATAATGGAATCTTGTGCCACAGAGCTCTCTCCCTCCTGGGGTCCAGGGTCATGCAGAGTCCAGCACATTCATGCTCTCTGCCAGCTAGACATTGAGACACCATCTAACTTATCACGTCCACTGTTGTGGGGTCACAGTGCATCTATTCAAGTAAGCCTTATTTCATCCCAGTGGCTACCAAACACAACAGTATCAATGCTGGCAGTAAATATATGAATACAACCATTCTATTTTATTACTATTATTCTTATTTCATACTGCACATAGCTGGCGAACCATGCTTTCTCATGAGCCTGCGTGTTCAGGATGAACATTGCCTGTCTGCAACAGTTTCTGGTATCTGCTGGGAGGTTTGCCCTAGGATCAGGGGAAGGGCGACCACTGCACCCGAGATAACCTTGAGTTCCACATCTATACATTGCTCAAGATGGAGACCACATATTCTAGAAATCTAATCAACACGTGCACGGATGGATGCAGCAAAGGGTGACCTTCTCTTTCACAAGATTCATCTAAAGGAAGCGGGCCATTCTAGGACCTTCTAGAGAGATGCAGTAGTTTTCAAATCTATTGTGCTGGTTAGTCGTGGTCAGCTTGACACAAACCAGCTCACTGCGAAGAGGGAGCTCCAGTTAAAGAATCACCTCCTCGAGATTGGCCTGTGATCATGTCTGTGGGGTATTTTCTTGTTTCTTGATTGAGAGTAGAGGAGTGCCCAGTCCACCGTGTGTGGTGTCATTCCCTGGGCAGTTGGTCCTGGATGCTATAAGAAAGCAGACTGAGCAAGCCACGGGGAGCCAACCAGTAAGTAGCATTTCTTTAGGGTCTCTGCTCCAGGTCTAGCCTTGAGCTCCTACCCCGAAGGCCCTTCATGGTGAACTGTAATCTGTAAGCAAAGCAGCAGACCCCACCAGGTGCTGTTGGTCATGGTGTTTATGACAGCGGCAGAGAAGTGAACTAGGACATTGATGTTGACCCTCTAGAAGGTCTGACTGCAGGGAGAGCAGGCATGAACCACACGTTGGAAGCGGTGTGATCTCAATGACACCAAGTGGTTATCTTCCCAACACGGGCCCTCTATCACTGCGTTCATAGGAAAGAGTTCTGATTGGACTCCAGCAGGTTATGTTTTCTCTCCCTCTTGATGATGATGTCATGGAGTTCAGTTGGCTGAGAAGTGAATAACGAAGGCTTACAACGAATTTCCAGCAGAGCTTAGATTCAGTTATGAGAACAGAAGCCACGCAGTAGGCAAGGGATGGAGTGCTTAATTCCTGGGATGGCAGAGCTTGGGAAACGCCACTTTCCCTGGCACGCTGGGGAGATGCTGGGGAACTGCATCTCAGGAAGCTTCCCCAGGATGACCCCAGAGTGGCTGATTCACGAGCTGAGAGGGGTGTGCCTGGTATAATTCACACACCTGAGCATAGCCAGGCAAGGTTATGTTTTCCTGAATGTGCTAAACCATCCTTCCTAAGACAATGGTTTCGGGATTGGCGTTCTATCCTGTCATGAAGGCAAGAACAAACTCACATTTTCTCGTCCATTTTAGGATAAATTAGTATTGTCCTTTTTGTTATGGTCTATTTTGCTTTAGAAATTCAACTAACTTAAAGCCACTTCAATCCCACCTCAGATAAGACACTGGAACACAGATCAATCAATCCATTTACTCCTCTCACAGCAGGTTTATGGTCAAACAGGAAACCACAGCTTCAGGGGAAGAACAGAATATTTTTCAAATCCCTGGGATCCTTTCTGAATCATAACCAAGGCTGGGGAAGGCTGTGCTGTGAGATCTGGGTGAAGGGTTTCTGTCATTTTGTAGATGCCAAGGAATGTCTGTACAGAACTCACAGGGGAATAAGCTTCTTTTTGTTCCGAGTCAGAAAAGATATGATCTGTGTAGGGCTCTATGTCTGGACGGGTTGAGTTTTGGGTGATCTGTTTTGTGCAGTTGAATGGATGTTATGACGGCTGAAAGGGACATATCTCAGGTAGCAATCTCAGGTAGCCTATTATGGACTTCGAGGCCCAGAGTCTGGGCCAGCATTTGGGCTCTTAAGACTACAGCGCCTCTGGGCGGTCTACAGAGAAAAAAGATGATTAATCTGTAATTTATTCCTTTCAAAAATGTGTATGTGGGGGGGTCAGTTTTGGGTACCATCCTCTGGTCAACCTATGTTACTTTCTGAGACGGGGGGTTCTAGTTTTATTTCTAGCTTTGTGATAAAAGCCCGAGAAAAAGCAACTCAGGGAGAAGGGGTTTATTTTAGCCTGTGACTGTCGAGAAATCACCGTGGCAAGGAGCCTGAGACAGCTGATCCCATGACATCCACAGTGGGATGAAGCGGGTGAGAATGCCTACTAGTGTTAAGCTTGCTTTCTCTGCTCTTACATAGCCTGGGACCCCAACCATTCACTGGGTTTTTCCATATCCACAAAAGCATTCAAGACAACCCCCTCACAGACATGCCCACAGGCCAACCTGGTCTAGACAACCCCTCACTTAGACTTTCTTCTCAGATGGCTCTCAAGTTGACAAAGCTGACCACCACACAGGGTCCCTCACTGAACTTAAAGATGACCCATCTCCATCCTCCTCCCAGGGCTGGGGTTACACGCGCATGCTGACATGCCTGGCTCTTATGTGGGTGCTGGGATCCAAATTAAACTCTTCATGCTTGCATAGCAAGTACTTTCCCCACCAAACCAGCCGCAAGTCAGTTTTCTGCTGAAACGTTATATGTGCTCATCATTAAAATCTTGATAACCTAAAAAAGCAAAGAAACAGCTAGAAGTTGTGAGAGAGCCACACACTGCCTGGGTAGTCTATTCCAAGTCTCTTCTATGTATTACTTCCACATTTGGGGTGGGACAGTTCCCAAGCTTGGATGTCCCATTTCTTCCACTCAAGGTAATAAGAGCAACTTCCCCCAGCCTAAAACTTCTCACGAAACCCAGCCCTCTCTACTCCATATTATTCTGTCAGCTGTATGCTCTGTCATTTATTTATGCAGCCCCTTTGGCTGGACACCGAGTGTGTTTTCTACATTTTTTTTTGCCATCATAAATAAGCCTTCAGCACACGGCTCTGCACATAAATCTCCGTTTCCTGAGGACATAAGTGTTTGACACTGTTTCTGATTATTTCTTTGAGATAAATTCCTAAGAGCAGAATTACTGCTACAGAAGAGGAGAGCTGTTTGAGAAAAGTTGATGCATAATGCAAAATGTCTTTCAGAAAGTTTGTTCCAATTTGCATGCCTTGCCTGGGTTCTCAAGGGCTGCTTGACACAGTGTGCTTTCTGGTCTCGTGTGTGTGCTGCAATTCAGAGAGATCCACGGCTCAGGGATGAGAGCTCTTCTTAGCCCCTTCCTGGGACCCTAGGGTGCAGGGGCTCTGGGTTTACAGAGACATGGCTCTGCTCCCCTGAGCTGCATGGATTTCCTTCTCTCACCCCTCCCATGAACCCTTCAGTGACCGAGTCACGAGCTCTTTCCAGGCAGCACTGCGTAAGCAGTAGCTTTAAGATATGGCTGGGTTTCTCTGGGTGCCTCTGTCTCCTTAAGCCTGTTTTACCATCTGTGTTTGGAAAGCCCCCTCCCTAGGCTACTGGGTCAGCTTGTGGATTCACTTTGAGGATGAGGCTCAGGGCAAATGTTGGAAGGGAATAAGCACTAGACGAGAGACCCTAAATCCATGGTTATAGCCTTTCAGTGTTTTCTGACCTTGAAGGGGGAGGAAATTCACAGACAGAGACAACTGTTTTCCTTCTAGACATACAGGTCAGCCACATCTCTCAGCTTCCCTTACAGTGAGGCTGGGGTAAGGAAATGTGGGTAGAAGGGATAATGTCCCTCTTGAGATCAATCACACTTCCCATAAACTCTTGGCTCTTTCTTCCCGTTACACAGTAACAGTAACCCGGAGCAACACAGTCCCACAATGCAGAAGCAGCATGGGTCTCTGAATGGGGCTATGGGGCAAAGCTGTCCTCCCGCTTCGTTGCACTGGTCTGCTATGGGAGTGGGCAATAAGCTTCTGTTAGGTCTGCACAGGATCCAGATTACTCACGACCAATTTAGATAGTGTGATGGAGTGTTGTGAAGCAGGTCAGGACAGTCTAGGCCTATCTGGGGCGGCAGTGGGCCATAGGGGAAAGCTTTTAAGACAAGCTGTGTCTGGGATGATCTGCCAACTACTACAATAGCTGAGAACAAGGTCTGGGCTCTTATTAAATTTCAGACACTGTGCTATGAGTTTTGCTAGATTAGCCCTGTTTAATCCTTCAACGTCTCCAGGAGTTATCTCCTTTTACATCTGGAGAGAATGAGGTATGGAGAGATTGTTTCCAAAGTACCACAACCCCTGGTGGCAGAGCTGCTGTCATAGGCAGCTTGCTCACATGTGATGGAGCCAACAAGGGCGACTCCACGCAGGAGGCATTACTGTGATGGGGACGGAAGAGGGCAGATCGAGCAACTGTGGGGAAAGGCAGAATCTAGAACGACAGCCTGACGGGCTCAGAAATGCACTTGCACAGGCCTCTGGCCGTGGTGCTGAAAACCCCGACCGCGAAAAGCGTGTGCGCTGACCGTGGTGCTGAGAAGATGGTTGGCCAGGGTAGGGTAGAAGCAAGGAGAAAGAGGAGAATCCGACATAGCAGGAGCTACAAGAGGCTGGTGAATCTACACAGGGACTTCTAGACATGCTAGTTTTGGACCATACACAGTTACTCTCAACTGTCGTCAGGGAAAAGGCTCATTCTGTCACTGTGTGGGTAGCAGGGTTTTGGTGAGATGCAGTTTCTGTGACTGGCATATAGGATGCATTCCATGGGATAATGGGGGTCAAAGGAACTGATGAGGGAGTTGTCCTGGTGTTATATTTATACAAGAGCTGGACAAGGACTGGGGTTGTAGCTCAACTGGTAGAGCATGTACCAAGCATGTCCAAAGGCCCTGCACTTTTCAGGGTGCAAAAAATAAATTAAAAAATAGATTTCAGAAAAGTAGGAGTCTGGAGAATGGTTCAGTTGCAAGCATGGAGACCCAAGTTGGATCACCAGTGTCCATGTAAAAGGCCAGACATGGCGGTGAGTGAGTGCTTGTAATCAGTGTTGGGAAGGCAGAGAGAGGGGGATCCTTGGGGCTCTCTGGCCAGCCATCCTAGTCTGGTCAGAGAGACTCAGGATCCAATGAGAGAACCTGTCTCAAAAAACGAGGTGGCTTGCTCCTGAAGAATGACATCCCCGAGGCTGACCTCTGACCTCCATGCCCACGTACATATGCACCAAAGCACACAAGCTTTCAAAAGCACATTGAGCCCCCTGTCTGACACACAAAGAGAAAAGCAAGTGAACAGGAGACACTGCATCCATCACTGGCCTCTTTGTGCGGCTCTCCCCATGGCCCCCTGGCTGCCCTTGCTTTTCTTACTCTTAACCATCCTGACAGAGTCCCTCATCTTTTCAGAGACCGAGGCTTTATATTCCAGCTCAGTAGCTGCAGCCACCACAGAATTAAGCAGTGACACAGTGAGTTATTATCCCGCCTGACTTTAGCTGGGTCTGTAACCTGCAGCCCAGATACCTCACTGCTGGAGTGCCCACACAACTGTCTCAGTGGTGACATGAAAAATGTCCCATGCAATCCCTCGACTTGGAGCCATACATCCTTAGAGTTGTGATTCTACTCTTTGTCAGGGGGGAGGGGGAATAATGTTTTGTTGAGAAGGGGGAGAGGGTGTAATTAAATTTTCCTTAAATGTTGTGCTCATTCTTGTTAATCAAAAATTAGTAGCTCTTAAAAAAAAATAAACACAACTCAAGTTCCCCAGGAAGCTGCTAGATGTTCCCATGGTCTTTTTAATTACACAAAGTGGAGCAACAATGCCTTCCTCCACTTCACACCTCTGGAATTAACAAGACAAAATACAATGGCGGCCATACCTAGGTGGTAGGATTCAAGGTGAGTTTTAATTTGCTTCTCTGTTCTGCTCTGAGGTTGTTAGTTTTTGTACAATGAGCATGTATTGTTCATGAAAAACATTGAAGTGACTAAAAAGGGGGGGGAACTGTAGCATTCTAAAATCAGACAAACAAAGGAAACCCAAACATGCCTTCCCCATGCTTGGTTCTTACTGCGTTCCCAGATGCAGCCCTTGTAGCTGGCAGTGTGCTGATCCTTGTGCCTCTCCTTCAGGAATCTTCCAGTTTCTAAAGAACATCTGTAAAACTCGTAGCCCTCTCTTTAGGGGTTCACCCATTTCTTCTCTGACTGTTTCCCAGGAGGGCGGGTCTATATGCCTAACTCTCACTACACCCTCAACAACAGTGCCTGGTACTTAGTAGGTGCTTATTAAACGGTTGAAAGGTCGAGAGGAAATACAGTTTATGGAGAGCTGTTCAATTAAAACACTTCCTTTTATGTATACAGGTGACTAGCCTACATGTGTGTCTGTGCACCACACAGTGGAGATCAGAAGAGCATATCAGATGCCTTGGAGCTGGAGTTACAGCGAGTTGTGAGCTGCCTTGTGGGTGCTGGGAACCGAACACAGGCCCTCTGTAAGATCAGTCAGTGCTCTTAACCACTGAGCCACCTCTTTGAGACCCCCGCACTGAGCATGCCTGCTTCCCAATGGGGCCTTGGGAGGATCTGCAAAGCTGAGGGTGCCTGGCCAGGGACACCAGGAGAGAGGATAGAGGGAGAAGGACTGCCTCTCATTCCTTCAAACCCAAGGGGAGATAATGAAATAGGAAAGGGCATCAAGTAATAATTAAACATTTCATTTAATTAGAGTTTACTTGTACTGTTTATTAAAGTCAGAGCTGGATGAAAATCCCTTTAATGCTTTGTGAAGATTCATTATTCTCTTCTGGGTGGGATTTGGTGCGTCTAATGCCCGGGCAAGAATTCTTTGAAAACCACTCATTAATTAAATTAAATTTTATGGAGCGTCTACTATGCTCCACAGGTGTCATTCATAATTAGCCTAGTTCCCAGGGATAATTGCCCAGGGAGGGAAGACAGGCAGAGAAGACACAGGCAAGCACTCATGGGCAATTTTTTGTTGGTCACCATCACTATGTCCTACGAGGTCACCAAGGAAACAGAATGAGGCAATGATGAACCCATGCTCCTGGGGACAAATAAAGTGCTAGGTTCCCTCAAGCCCAAGGATCAGAGCATGACCTTGTTTCAGTTGTGACCCCTCATTTATGCAGACTGCTGATTCACTGGCCTCGAACCCACATCCAGTTGAACCAGAACCCTGGTGGGAACAAAGCTTGTGTGATGTGTGTATTTCCTCTGGAAGAGGCTCATTATGGTTTCTGCGCTTAAGGACAGTGCTGTGTGTGGCCATTTAATGGGGAAAAGAAAGCAAAAAGATGTGAGTTGTGGTTTCATGTCCTCACTGGACTGGCTTCTCTACTTTCCCATTCCCCCAGGTTTCAAAATAAACCCGAACACAAAGGGAATGGATGAATTGGGGGCAGAGATGGCACAGACCCTTAATTGGTGACCCTTAGCCAGGATGATAAGACCAAGATCCCTTTAAGACAAGTGGCAGTACTTTAAGAACCAGGACCTTTTGGGGGGAGAGTGCAGATGTTTTTGTACGACATCTGTTCTTGCAAAATAAATGTTTCCTTGCTTCAATACTCTCTGACAAAAACAGACCCGACGTCAATTCCATCTCTCCAAACTGCCTGCCCGTGGCTGTTAGAACACTACTCGTCATTGCTACAGAACAAGGTAGCCACACCCACCTCACACATGCATGCACAGCGCCGATGAGATACCAGCTGGATCTCTAGGAATGATGCTGAAGCTGCTCCTTGAATTGCCCTTTCTAGCTCATTATGCTGCCCTTTCTTCTGTGGCTCCCACTTTCTCACCAACCACTTAAAACATTCTGTAGTCTCTCTTTTCAACCAGGCTTTTTTCCTGCAAGCCCCATAGCTGCTGTGCACAGGCGAAGGGGTCTCTATCCACCTGCTATGTTTTGCAGATGGATTGTCCTCCCAAAGCCTGAACTCAGAAGGTTTAGTTCCCCAACCCTGACTCCTCTGGGAGGTGGTGAGACCTCTGAGAGGCAGAGTCCAGAGGGAGGTCTTCAAGTCACCAAGAACATGCCCCCACCCAGGGGACTAGAAAACCCTGGCTCTTTCCTCTTTCTTTGTTGTTGTGGGGTTAGCCTGAAGCTGGACAGTTTTTCTGCCACATGCTTCCAAAGAAACAGCATCACACGAACCCAGATATTCTAGTGATATTTCATTTTTGCTTTAAGAAATAAAGTTTACTCTCTGAAGTTCAGAGAGTAAATCAGCTGCATGGATCATCCTTACAGACCAGGCAGTGGTGACACACACCTTTAATACCAGTGGCCACACTAGTTTAGAATAGAAACCGTGTGGTAGTGGTGCATGCCTTTCATCCCAGCCCTACAGAGGAATATAAGATGGGAGGAGACAGCTCTCACACACAGTCTCATTCTGAGATTCCTGGAGGCAGGATCATCATTTTGGACTGAGGCAGAGGTTAGAGCCAGTGACTGTTTTGCTTCTCTCACCTTCAGGTTGAATCCCAATTTCTGTCTCTGGGTTTTTACTAGTCATGCTATGAGATAAAAACTTCCAAAACTGCATGTCAAAAAAATCACTCTTTTCCTTATACAGTTGGTTTACCTCAGGTCCTCATGGCTCCATCACAAAGCTGGCTGTCACAGAGAAGGGTGACCACCCATGTCTCACCTCCTTGGCTGACAGTTCTGTATGGGCACAGAACATCTCCCCTCAGCTTGTACCTTAGATGAACTCATTTTTACTCGTGGATCCACAGAGCCTGTCTGACAATGCTCTCTGTAGAGAAAGCCCAGTGGCGCTGGCATCGCTGTGCAGGGCCAGTGCCCCAGATGGATACAGGAGGAAAACCAGCAGCTACTCTATTGCGCTTAAAACCGCCCTGTTTTTCTTATTGTGAATGTTGTGGTAATTTTGATTTTAAAATAATGTCTTTAAAAAATTATTTTCTCTCTGTGTGTGCCTCAGTGCAGGTATGTGCACCTCATGCATACAGTGGTGCTACCAGGGAAGCTGGAAGGGGGCACTGAATCCCCCTGGATGTAACATGGAGGTGAGCTGTAGAGGAAAGAGAAGCAATCAATAAGGAGGTGTATCTTGTAATGTTTTAAAATTGCATTTATTGTGTGTGTGTGTGTGTGTTCATGTCACTGTGTACATTTGGAGGACAGAGGACAACTTTCAGGAGTCGGTTCTCTCTTTCCACCACATGGGTCCTGATGATGGAACTCAAGTGGTCAGGCTTGGTGGCTAGTGCCCTTTACTGCTCAACCATCTTGTTGTCCCCTGAACGTACATGTCTATCAATTAAAAATATTTCTTGCTTAGCACAAGACGTGATCCTGTCCTCCAAAAGAAATGGTGGGGGTGTAGTTCAGTGTTAGAGCAGTTGGATAGCATGCGTGAGGCCCAGCGTTGGACCCCCAGTACTCCCCACAGTGGATACAGAACCAGGCTGAGAGTGTAGCTTGTAACTCAGTGGCAGACTCTGTCTGGTAAATGTAAGGAGATGGTGCAGGTTTCAGATCCCCACCTCAACAATGACAGCAGATATTCTTAACTTCTGTCTTCATTGCTTTGACCCCAGAGGGCTGTAGGTATTCATTGCATATTTCGGTGAATGAATGAATGAATGAAGAGATTGGCCCAAATGCAGAGGCCCCTTCTACCATGCACAGCCTTCATGCGAGGCTCAGCAGTAGTTACAGATGGTAGCGTGAGGTCTGATTTTACAGTGCAGTTCCTGGCCATGATGTTGGAATCCACAGGGGAGCCCCAGGATAGCCACAATGGTAGGACCTAAGTTTAGAGTCTCATCACTTTAAGCCACAAGTGCCAGAGGAGTCAGGGGCTAGGTGGGTGCCACGGTTGAACTGTTCCTGCATCAGGTTCTCTGACCTGCTGGCCACTGTGTTATTACTGCTCCAGGCCTGATGCTATGATCAGCCTCTGGGAAGACCCTGAGATGCACCCGCTGCTGGCTGGTGGTGCTGACTGACAGGTGTTCTTTTCTCAAGGGGTGTAGCCTCCCCTCTATGCTAATGCTATGTGACCAAAGATCCGCACCTATTTAGATGTCTATTACAAAGTAGTAAAAGCTAAGCATAACTAGGCATGGTTAGGCATACCTGTAATCCCAGCATTTGGGAGAAAGAGGCTTGAGATCAGTAGTTCAAGGTCATCTTTAGCTACACACAAAGCATGAAGCCAGCATGGGCTACATGAGACACAGCCTTAAACCCCCTCAAAAACAAGCAATCCTCAAAGCTAAGCAAATTGAATGACTTAGAAAATAAATATTGGGCAAAGAAGCAATATTAACATTTGTTAATATTTTTCCAGATTGGTTCTGAGAATTAATTTCAGAGGCTGCCAAGAAGGCAAATGATGATTATATTCAAATACAGCCAATTTGAAACCCTATTTTCAACAATGAGCGGGTGCCCCTTGGCAAATGCATAACGACACGTGTAGACAGATGCTACAAAGCTGATTTGCAAAAGAACCTCCTGACTGTTTACTTGGGGTGTTTGGATGACCCAGTGCCTGTCACCCAAGGAAGTCATGGACATCTTGTCTCTGGGTCATGCTAAAACCCAGGGTTCTATTCTTAGTAACCAGAGACATCAGACCTTCAGAGGTCCACTTGTGCAATTTATCAGACTCTCTGTCCCATGGATGTTTTCCTAATGGAAAAATCTGACCACTCAAAACGAGGGATGGCTCTAATACATTTACATAAATAATTAAGAATTCCACAGCAATGTGGTGATAAAATGTATCGCCACCATAAACCTCCAATGGAAGAACATCACTTTAATTAAAAATTACAAAGGACTCCCATAAACAACTCATTTATATTTCAAGCGCTGTGTTGGTTGACTGTAGAAAGAAATATCTGGACTCATTAAAAAAACAACAACAAAACTCCCTCATCCCAAATCTTATTATTGAGGTCAGTACCACACGTAATTAGAATGAAGTGTTAATAGGTGATAGTAGATGGAGGGACTTGCCCTAATTTTCCCAGGTAGACAGGGTATAGCTGGCCTTTAATGCTTGATTAAAATTTAGAAGGGGGGTGGCACCTCAAATTAAACTCTTAAATCTGAGTTTGAAACCTGGTTAGGGCATTTGTGGCTCTTCTTTCTCCCACTGAACATTTATTGCTTATGTATCTTGGGTACCCGTGTGTCTTAGAACCCCTTGGGTGAGAGAATTCTATTTTCAAGTCAATTGGAATTTTTTTCTTTTGCCTTCTGCTTCCAAAGGCATTAGCAATTACAGAATAAAAGTCTCAGAGTTAGTCAATGACATTTTTGTCCAATTTGTTTTGGTGCAAATGTGTGTGTGGCTTTCTTTAGAAAGGCTCCAAATAGTAGATGAAACAGAGCCCTGAAAAGAAGGCTTGGTGAGTCCAGGAAGACCAGAGGAAGATGAAAGTGGCCATTCAAACAAATGTTTTGGCGCTAAATTTTCTTTACCATTTTGAATGCAGAGTGCCATCCAGCTGAAAAGGCCCAAGTTCAGGGGACAACACAAGAAAGACAGTCACCTCAAAACAACAACAACAAAAAACCTAGGACAGAGCAGTCACTGTCAAAGGATGAGCATCTAATCTGGATGGGATTCAGACGCCAGCCTCAAAGAATAGACTCAATTTGTATCATGGTGCCTGAAGGAGAGCTGGCAGATGGAAAGGACTCTCTCGGCAACCTATGAGGGCCAGTATGTCCTGCTATGATGCCACTCCTGGGGCTGGTCGCCCTGCCTGGGCACCAGATTAAAACAAGGCCATTGGGAACACTTCCACAGCAGGTGGGCGCCAGCCAGTGTGTGAAGGTGAAAAGAGGTTGAGACCAAGGACACTGGGGGGATGTGCTGCAGAGGAGGAGGCAGGAGGATTAGGAGTTTGAGGCCAGCTTAGGCTACACTTTTTTGGGTCGGCGAGATGGGTCAGTGGTGATGGCATTTGCTGCTAGACTATTCTAACTTTGCTCCCCAGAACCCACACAAATGAAGGAGGGAACCGATATAGGCAAACTGTCCTCTCACCTCCACGTGAACACTGTTGTACACACCTGCGCCCTAGTGTGCACACACACAAGTAATAAAATAATATCAGAAATTTGAATAAGCTAATCATGTCTGTTTCTGCATTTAAATGCTGGCATTCAGACACCATCACCTACCAGTGGTTCTCAACCTTCCTAATGCTGTGACCTTTTAATACAGTTTCTCATGTTGTGGGGACTTCAACCATAAAACTATTTTTGTTGCTACTTCATAACTGTAATTTTGTTACTGTTATTTCTGGAGATAGAAGTTTGCCAAAGAGCTCACAACCCACAGGTTGAGAACTCCTGGATAGGATCGCTTCTCTCCTATGTCTGTTAATTGGGCTCTTGGAATATGCCAGGCCCAGGGCCAGGCCTGGCCTGTGTTCAGACTTTTGAGACCCTCAGAAGCTTTTAATCCTATGGAGTCTTCACCCCAACTCATAAAAAGTACACCTCATTATATTCATAATGTGAGTGGATTTTTTTTCCCTACAAAAATTTTAAAATGATTTAAGCATTTTTTTCTTTTGCAATTATTTGGCAAGGCAAACACTTCACTGCCAGTTGCCTGCCATCTCCCAGGTTTCCTCGCCAGGCGAGATGCACACCTGCTTTGCAAATTTAAAGCCATTTCTGACAATATCCTTTGGTTCACAGGATCTGTCCTGAGATAGGAACGCTGGGCATTTAAATCCAGATGTTTGATTTTGTTATTCCCCTCTCCCCCACTTCCTCCTTCTCCCAGATTTGTCACATGTCACCAACATTCTTTTTCTCATGACCACACACTTTTGGGAGGTTCAAGCCCGTGCCACCCTTCATGAGTGACTGCAGCAGCTAATGCTGTGCCAGGCTTGCAGCAGGTTCTAAATGTACACCGCTGACTTGATGGGTCAATGGGTTGTATCTGCAACCCAGCTCATGTAGCCCTGGCTTTCCTTGAACTTGCCATGTAGCTGATGAAGCCCACTCCTGATCTTCCTGCGTCTATCCCCCAACGTCTGAGATTACAGCACACCCAGTTTATGGCATTCCGGGGTGAAACCCAGGGCACTGTGTGCTAGACAAAAGATCTACATACTGGGTGCGTCCCCAGCCTTCCTCGTATTTTCTATTATTTTGTTAAGTAAATATCTAGTATCTAATGTCATTGGATTCTATGGTTTGGGAAAATATCCCCCAAAGGCTTGTATGTCAAAAGATTGGTCCCCAGACCATGAGATCTTTGTGAGTGGACTCATCATTGGAGGCGCATACCCTTGAAAAGGGGGTCTTGGCACTCCAGGTTTGACTTCTTCTCTGCTTCCTGGTCTCCGTGAAGTGAACAGATTGTTGTATTACAGCCCACCATGAGGTACAACATACCCAGAACCCCCAAAGAACAAGGATGGACTGTGATGATAGATAGCAGAGCTATTATCTGCAACTGTGGGCCTAAATACATCTTCCCTCTTTCTGGCTTTGTGTTTCTGTGGTGCTAGGATTTGAGTTCAGTGTCTCATGCATTTGAGTCTCTCTCTTCTTTTTAAGTGGGTTATCTCTGGTATTTTGCTACTGTTGGGGAAAACTGACTAAGACATGAGCTATTTCCATCAAAAATCTACTGTGTATATTCTTGCTAACTTGAAAGGTTTGATCCTATGGCAGAAACTGTCAGTTGCTTCTCAGTGTTCAGTCTTCCTTCACAAAGATCTCAGTTGTAAAAGCTGTATTCTAGGTAGGCATGGTCACGCGAACAACTCCAGGAAATGAGGTTCGAAGAGAAAAGTAGCTGACTTCAAGGAAATCACCTTAAAAACAGGAAGTGGGGGAATAAATGGCTCAGTGGCTTGAGGTCAGATGCCAGAGTATGTAAATGCTAGGTGAGATGCCTGGCAACCATCTGTAGTGCCGCCTGGGGGATCTGGACACACAGGGCATCTGCAGAGTCTGACCATCTAAGGGAGCCCTCGGCTTGATGGAGAGATACCGCTTCAGTGAATAAGTTGGAGGATCAATCTGGTATGATTCCTGATGTTAATGTTGGTTAACATCACATGCACATACACATGGAACCAACATATACAAGCAAAACCATGCAACACACACACAGAGGAAAAAAATAGAAAAAAACCTCTAGGAAGTACCCCTTATTCTTTCTGAGCCCCCTTCATTTAGAATCTTCCTGTTATATTCCAAATGTATTTTCTGCTGACACAGCCAGGTACTGGCAATGGGGTAATGAATGGGATACTATTCAGCAGTGAAAAATGACGACCATTTCTGCACATGAATAGCTCTGTGGCATATCTAAAAGCAAGAGTAGCAGGATACAGAAGAGCAGATGACATCAGCCATTTGGGGCAATTAATCTGAGAAGTCTTTATATGCGCCTCTCCCCAAATTCAAAGGATCTGTAATGAGGTTGTTAAAGAGAATTACCTTGGGTGGGATGATTATGGTCATTTTCTCTCTCCCATTTCCAGACTTTTCTCCATGAGCTGTCTTAACACAGCCCGTAGACAGAAGGAATTCACCATCACTCAGATGCTGCAGGCTGTTTTAATTTGGAGCAGAGCACACTGAGTGACGGACTTGTCAATGGGCTTCACTAATGAACGCCTTGAGAATTTGCAGCCTGCTGCCTGGACACCTCCTGCCTTCAGGGCTCCAGGCTTGGCAGAGATCAAGTGCCTTGGCTTCTGGACACCCCCTTGCAAGACAAGTCAATGCTGAGACCAGATGTGTGTTCTATCACACAGGACAGCATGGACAAGAGGGCCAGATAAGGGGTTGGTTAGTTAGAAGTTCCCAAATGTAGGGAGTGGGTAGCTGGATAAGGCTGGGGTGGTCAAGGGCAGGCTGGACCCAAGTGATGCCCTCCGGATGCTGACTGAGGAAGGCATGGATGCTTGTTGCTGGCTTGGGGGTTGTGTGTGATTGGCGGTGAGATGGATGGAGGCGCTTATTGGCACTTAGCCCAGCCCAGAGGGTCTTGGAATAGA
Source organism: Ondatra zibethicus (assembly GCA_004026605.1). Lineage (NCBI taxonomy): Eukaryota > Metazoa > Chordata > Mammalia > Rodentia > Cricetidae > Ondatra > Ondatra zibethicus. Next base: position 132,172 of record PVIU01001418.1, on the reverse strand, counting down.
TGGAGACAGAGGTGAGGAAAGGAAATGTAGAAACAGAATATAGGATGAAGAGGAGGAGACACTGCAATGTCGCCAGAAGATGTCTCACTCCCGCCTTGTACAAATGGAAGAAGAGGAGGGAGAGGCAAGGAGGGCATGGTGGATAAGAGAAGAAAGAGAAGGTCTGGGAAGAAAGCACAGCTGGAAAAGTGATTGCCATCTAAGCATGGGGGCACAAGTTTGATCCCTAAAGCACATATAATAAAAATCAGGCAGGGTGGTAATTGCTTGCAATCCCAGCACTGGAGAGTCGGAGACAGGTAGACCCCTGGGGCTTCTTGGTCAGCCAGATTAGCCTCTTTGGTGAGCTCTGGGCCAGTGGGAGACTTTCAAGATGGATAGCTCCTAAGGTTGACTTCTGACCTTCCACACATTAAACATACAATCACTCACAGCGGGGGGGTGGTGGTGGTGGTAGGAGGAGGTCAAGAATAGAAATGAGAGAGGAGGGGAGGATCAGACAGGCAGAGAAGTTTGGAGTAGAGAGACAGAGGGGGCGAGAGAAGGGCAGGGCAGGTCTGAGACAGGAGAGGGAGGTCCAGGGAGATGTCAGACAAGGGACACAGAAGGAGAAAGGGATGGATGGAGAAACACAGGGACAGGGACACGTCAGCATAGCCAAGGCTCAGAGGGAGACACTCACAGTTCTGTGCAGGAGCCCTGGGCCCTGTTAGTGGCACAGCTGTGAGTGAAGGGCTGGGCCAGCATCTTTTTTTTTTGTTTGTTTTTTGTACTTAAGTCAGCTAAGTTCAGAGATCTTGAGATAAAATAATAGCTCCCAGAGCGAAACTCCCTTTTCCTTAAAGACCTGTTCCCTACAGAATTATCTAAGCTACAACAGTAATGAGACCAGAGACCACTTGCAAAATCAATGTCTGCCTGGGAACTCTGCAGCCCAGTGAAGAACAGGGGGAAAGGTTCTCCCAGCCTGGCCCCTCCACTCAGCCTTGCTCACCCCTGTACACACAGCCTCCCCGGAAGGCACTTTCTAATGTGTTGGGATCAAACGCCCCATCACCAAGGAGCCTTTCCTCCCCAGGGCACCAGGTCCACTTGCCAGTGATGTTTCATGAACTCAGAGCTAGCACCAGGAGAGGAAGGAATAGAGGTGGAAGGCAGGGCCAGGAGGAGGAAGGAGGAGAAAAGGGAAAGGCAGGGAAGGGAGAGGAGGGGGGATTATGAGAGAAGAGGGAAAATCCAGCCAGTTAAGCTCAGAAAGGGATACTTGCTAGGTAATTCTGATTCTTACTGGGTAAAGGGACTAGCCCAGCATCTCTCAGCTAGTCCAGCATCCCTCAGCCAGCCTGGTATCCCTCTGCCAGTTCAACATCTCTTAGCCAGCCCAGCATCCCTCAGATAGGCCTGTGAGCAGATGTTGGCCCTCTTAGGGGACCAGCCACAGGGAATTAGGGCAGCTGTGTTACCTGAGGGCTTTTGTGGTTCCCAGCCACAGGCCCATCTGCACCTCCTGAAACTTAGCACTTACTCCAGTCTCTTGAGAAGGGCTCCAGACCTCTCTAAGTGGCACCGGTTCAAGCCTTCACACAGGATGCTGGGGTCCACTGTAAAACTGCACACTAAAGCCAGACCATCCACACTGTTCTTCCCCTTGCTCCTCAGGGTCATATGTCCCAGAGGGCTCTGGGAGCTGGTCCTGGGACTGGCTGCACTGTCTCTGGGGAGGGTGTGGCTCTTTCCACAGGCAGATAGAAGACTGGTCCAGGGCTGACCCCATTGCCTTGGAGACATACAAGCCTGGCTGAGGATGGAGCCAGCTAGGGAGGCTAGCACTGGTGTGGGTGTGTGTGTGCGCGCGCATGCGTGTGTGCATGTGTTTGTGAAAAGGGAATCTGGCCTCAGTACCCAGTGCCATCTCACTGGGCACCAAGTTCCCATGTTCCAATCAGCTGGCTAATCTGTGCATTGTTTGGCATAGGGGAGTCTAACTGGTGACCTGTGGTTACAGGGTGTTGGTCAGTCTTGCTGGTGTTATACACCCCTCCTTTCCTAGTCTCTGGTATAGAAATCCTTAGCAAACCCTATCCCCCCACTACCACCCCCACATGGTGGGTGCTCCTAACATTGCACTGGGATAAAATGAGGAAACTTGGTGGCCTTCAGTGTCTTGGCTGTCACCAACCAGCCTTCTCTCTGCAGCTAATCTTACCCTTCATTCCTGGTGCAAGGAGGGATGTTTCCGCTCACCTATCTCAGTGCGTAAGTCCGTGTTCTCTCCACCAGCCCCAGTCTCCTGACTGCCTTCCTCGCCCACCATGGCAGATGGTCACATCTCAGCTGCCCCTCCAGCTAGGTGCCCTTTGCCAGAGGCTCATCTTCTGCTCAGGCACAATGACTTGATGGGAGTGTGGGCTGGGTGACACGGGGAGGGACGGTGGCTGAAGACGCTGTTTTCCCTTGGAAGCCTCGACACTCCAGACCACAAGATCCTGCCACCTGGAACCTCAGGAGCCTGCGTAGCCCTTAGCTGCTTCCCTTTCTGCTCTTATAATCATCCACAGACTCTCTCAGCAAATTAACCCCTCGCTTACTTTAGCCCAGAGGTGGGTTCAACTGGAGAACCCAGAGAGACTTTCCCTCCCTCCCTCCATCTGCCTTTGATGTGGACTCTGTGGCTTTTGTCCTAGGAACCCCCTACTCGCCATTCTATTAACCCTTTGTTCTCCAGGAGCAGCAGAGCTAAGACAGCAAGGCAGAGCCCAGGCTTAGCAATGCTAACTCCCACTGCAGATCATTTTATCCCCTCCCTCCTTGCAGGACTCCCCTGCCTCTGCTTCCTGTTGAAGAAACAGAAAAGGATGCTAAGGTGCCCTAAAGACAGCCTTGTCTGCCCAGCTGCCTTTAGCTGAGTTACAGGTTTCACAACCAAGTCCTTAAGGAAGGCTCTCTTTGACAGCTGAATTGCCTTTTCCTTTGCTGGATCCCCAGCAGGGGGCTGGGGGGGGAAGAGAAGATAGGGGAGGAAAGGTGATTTCTCATTCTCACTGTCAGAGGAGTTGCTAGTATTTTGCACCATCCTCTAGTTCACTTGGCAATTCAGACAGTCTAGAAGTGAAAATACACCCACTTTGGGGGTGGGAAACAACCTCTTCTTCCCTGCCAGCTCACTGTATGGAAGACAAGGTCAGGAGCTTATCTGTAAAATTTTCAAATTAAGAAAAAAAGGACTCATTTATTACAAGTGTGCCTAAGTCTTGGTCATTTGTGCCCTCTACAAGCAGGGGATGGTGTTTTGGAGGGAGAAACTTGAAACTTTCTTTGCAGAGACAAACTGTCTTTGGGCCTGTGTAGTGATCTGGTCATTGTGTGACAATGTTCCAGCGAGGGCATCCTCTAGCTGATGGCACTCAAGGTCAGCCATTTATTGAAATCTCATTACGTAAAGGCCGTCTGTGAATTGCGGAGCAGAGCTTAAGAAATAAGCAGGACTAGGACTAGGACGATTTGAGCCACATCTGACCCAAAGCCTCCTCCCTGAGGAACACTAGCTTTCATAGCACCAGAAGGAAAGTTGACCAAGAGGGGAAGCAACCAATGGTCCTACCTGACTGTGTTGCTCACAGCAATGACCAGCATGGCAAACTATTCCTAATAGTGCAATAGTGGCATTTCTGTCTTGGCAGTAACCAACAGCTATCTGATTGAATTTAAGGCCCACTCAGAGGGGGAGAAATCATTCCTGGTACAAGACGTCTAAGCCAACTCCTCGGGATGGTGAGGTCATGGATCTTAGTGGACTTACTACTGCAACTTTACTAGACTAGCACGACTCCTAACTGCATACTAAAATCTGTCCTGACACCCGCAGATAAGTACAGCTCTCACTCCTCATTAAAGAGGCTTTCTCAAGAACACACACACACACACACACACAAAACCCACAGAAAACCACAAAGGGTCGAAATACAGAGAACAACTTATCGTGGGGTAGCCAGCCCCAAGGGATATATTTACAGTACAAATCCTGCACCTAAGGCTCAAGGGACATCATGAAAGAGAGGCCAAAAAGATTTTAAGAACCAGGAGAATGGGAAGTCTGTTCTGAGCGTGTCTCCTAGAAACAGCAGGGATGCTGCACCCCTGATGCCTAAACAAGACCTGAACGATGCCAGTGCCAGTAGACAGACTAACATGGAAGGGAAAAATCTCAAGGGCCCTCATCCCCTTGATGACAAAGGCCACTAAGGAATGTTGAGGGAGGGAGAGGAAGCATTTCCCAGGGGTGGGCCTCCTCAGTGGTTATCCAGTATCAAGTGGTCAGCCCTGAAATCATATACATATAAATAACGCTAAGTAGACTGAACAAGTTGTGTTTGTATACTTATGCATACGTAGGTGTAACAATAACAATTCCGTAATTGTCAGGGATCCTCCTGTCTCTGCCTCCTCAGTGCTGAAATTAGAGCTGTGATCTGCCACACCTTCTCTATGGGAGCCAGGATCACAGACTCAGCTCTCCAGACTTGGGTGACAAGTACTGTACTGACTGAACCGGCTTCCCATGCTGGAATTCACCCTACCTCCATCTGCCAATGGAACCAACCAATGCCTTTCTCACAGAGCATCAAGTTCTGAGATGCAGAAGCCCACACAGAGTGGCTCTTCTTTATGACCCTCCAGATTTGGCTAGGTCATTTGGGAACACAGCTCTGAAGTCAGTCCCTTCCTCACTTACAGTCAGGGATAAGGACATTGTCCTCTCACTGAGAGTCCCTTGGCCCCATCAGGTTCAAACTTCTTTTCCCTCCCACACATCCAGACGGACGGCAGATTTAACTCAACAGCATTTTGCAACAGGCAGCCAGCAACCCAGCTCCACCAGCTTTGGCAACCAAAGAGGAAGGTGGCTTCCTGCTCGCCTCCATCCATGGGTACCAAGCTTCTCACCCACCTGATGGTTTGATGTTGCAGGGAGTCGGGGTCCGTGGCGTTCACTGTCAACAGCACACTCCCCACAGAGATATTCTCCTTTTTGGTCACCATCATGGGGTCCGGGTAGAAGACTGGACCCTCGTTGACATCCAGGACTGTGATGTGGACAGTCGCTGTGGAGCTGGGGCCATAGGAAACATCTGGTACCAGTGGGTCCTCATTTTCCACTTTGATGAGCAAGGTGTGAAAGGCAGAGATCTCATAATCCAGGGGCTGGGGAGCAGACAGAAGGGCATCAGGAAGGCACACACTACGAAGTGTGTTTACTTTGCACACGGTCCCTCTGGCATTGCATGAGCAGCTGTAAACGCTTGGGGACAGTTCTGGGCTTTGTGGTTTAAGTCTTGTGCCATTTCAGGGGTCCTCTCTAAGGAAAAGGATGTGGGGTCTGGGACCGTGCCATGAACTTGGCTGTCTATGACGCTCCCAGAGTCTTTTGGTTTCAGGGACTGTTCTAATAGAGAGTGACACCAGGATGAGTTAGGTCCAAGACACATGGGGTGGAGGTGCTGGGCCTTCACCATGGAGGAGTGCTTCAATCATCACCCTGATGTGAGAACTCTACAGTTCTTCACCGGACAGAAGGCCACACCTGGGTCAGTCCCACACAAAGGTGCTGTCCTGTCTCAGTAGGCAGTCCTGGTGAAGACCCCTCCAGAGGATTTTGCAAAGAGGCCGATAGCCCATGTGCCCCTGGCTACATCAGAGAGCACACAGGAAACCCTGCTGTAAAAGGAGTTAAGGTGATGTTCCTGCCCATCAAATGTCCTGTTCTTTCTGAACCACAGAAACCATGGTGCATTGGGAGGGGCTCCTGCTACTAAGATGCATAGGGAGACATCCCTATTAGACAGGACCGGGATAAACCTCCCAACACAGTGGTTCCCTGCACAAACAAGCAGCAGACTCCTCAGAGCCAGGCACAGGGAGTATCCTTTTGGGGAGGATTGACATGAACAGGAGCCTGAGGCAGAAATGTGGGTCTATGTGATTTCCTGTGGTGCATTCTCAGAGGAGAGGAGTCAGGAGGCAGACAAAGATCCTGTGGGATGTAATCTGTGTGATGAAATAAATCCTTTTCTCCCCTAAGTGGCTTCTGGTCATGGTGTTTATTTTCCTCTAGTCTGGGCAAACACATGTTAGGGACCACCAAGCCCCACCCCATGATGCAGGATACAGATATGTATCTACTAAAGTTTTCCCATGAAGCTGCCTGGCTGGGAAGTTACCCAGCATCCTTTATCCACCCAGGGCTAGCTCCAGAGGTTGGCTATTTCAATGTTATTTCATGCCCTCACCCTTTGAAAGCAGCAGCCTTGCACTGCCAGTGCCAGGCTCTCCCAACAGTTCTTCTGTCACTCTTATTAGGGAGGAAGTGATGCAGAGGTTGGGAAGGGCAGGAACCCAGACTCTGTGTCCTCTAGAAATAGACGTGTCTGTGATTGGTCACACTCAACGGCTCTGGTACTGATCTGAAGAAGTAGCTCACAGGATTCTGTGTCTGTTTTACTTAACACAGAATCTCCATGGAAGGAGGAACCTCTGTTGAATAATTGTCTGGATCAGATGATGGCCATGTCTGTGGGGAACTGTTTAATTGTTAGCTAATGCAGGAGGGCCCAGCCCACTGTGGGCAGTACTATCCCTAGGCAGGTGTGTAAGGATAGGAGATACATCTATATCATCTCTGTCTATACTCTATCTATCTATCTATCTATCTATCTATCTATCTATCTATCCATCCATCCATCCATCATCCATCCGTCTGTCTGTCCGTCTGTCCACCCACCCATCCACCCATCCATCCATCCATCCATCCATCCATCCATCCATCCATCCATCCATCCATCCATCTATATCTATCTATCTATCTATCTATCTATCTATCTATCTATCTATCTATCTATTTATCTATCTACTTCTGGCCTGATTTCTGTCAGCCATGGGCTGTGACCTGGAAGTGTAAGATGATATGAGTCCTTTCCTTTCCCAAGCTACTTTGGGCCAGTGTTTCACCACAATAGGAAGACTAGCAACAGACTTAGTGGCAGGCAGGGCAGTGCTCCCATAGCTACCGATTCTAAGAGTCTAAGGCAAAAAAGACTTTGTAGATGTGGTTAAAGGAGATGCCCCGAGATAAGGGATTATCCTGGATCATCCAGTGGACCTGATGGAGTCGTAAGGTAGAATGTGTTAGAGGGGATGATGGTCATCAGGGAGTAGCAACGGAGAGGTTGTAGATGCTTTGAAGATATTGGAAGAGGCCGTGAGGCTAAAGCTGGGAGCAATAGGAGCTGGAATCTCCCTTCAAGCCCCCAGGATTTACCAGTCCTGATCACACCTTCAGTTTCACTCAATGAGACTCTTGTTGGACTTCTAATAATCAAGCTACACTCATCTTTGGCCGCAAAATTCATGCTTGCTGCTATTGCAGCAACACTAATCCGTTACAGACCGTAAGTAGTTGTTACTGCCCCAAACATTTTATATATTTGTTCATGAAGTCCTCACAGTGCCATGGGTTGGACATGTCCCCTCTTCATATACTGAAGTCACAGGCTCCCATGTGAGGGCACTGACAAGGGGGTCATTAGGAAGTCACTTGATCATGACGTAGACCCATGCGAATGGGGGAGCTGCTCTCCCTTTACACTGCATGGGGACAGAGTAAGGCGGCGTTATCCGTGCAAATGCAAACTCTCACTTGACCTTGAGTTTCTGGGTCCCATGACCGTGGACTTTAGCTAACAAATGTGCACCTTCTGACCAGCCATTGAGAAGGTCAGTGAGGTGGGACTCTAGGCAGCCCTGCAGGGGGATCATCTTGATTGTGTTATTTGACATGGGAATTTTAATAATAACATGACATTGTTATTGACTTCTTAATTGTGGGTGGGACCATTCCCTAGGCAGGGGATCCAGACTGTACAGAGAAAAGGGGAGGAACACTATGGGTGAATTTATTCCTTGCTCTCTGCTTCTTTTCTGCAGATGCAGGATGAAGAGCTGTCTCAAGCCCTTGCTGCTGATGCCTCCACCAGGGATGGACTGTGACGACCTTGAACTCTAAGTCAAAGTCAAACCCTTCTTCTCTTACATGGCTTCTGCCAGAGTGTTTTGTATAACAGCCAAAGAGAGAGACTAAGACAGCTACCCAGAAACACAACCCTTGTCACATCAAGCAGAATGGAGTGTGAGTCACCCTGAATTGTAAGCAACGTTAACAGTGGCTTTTTATAGACGAGTAAACTGAGGAACAGAAAATGTGGGCAGGTGCTTGGTCAAGCACACACAGGGACTTGAGATCAAGGGTCCTGCTCTGCCCTTCATTATCGTCCTTCCCTGCCTCAGATACAAATGGTGTCATCTACCAGGGAAGAAAGTGCGAGGCAAAGAAGCCTCTAAGCCCACAGTGTTCTCTGATCTTCCGGGGGAGAGCAGAATTAATTCCTCTGTGACTTTCTCAACTCTGTGATTCTACACACCTTTCCTAGGGCCCTCGCTACTCATGGGAGGACAGAGGTGCCACAGGGGGCCACCCTTACCTTGACCACAGAGAGCATGCCCTCGTTGGTCTGCGGGTTGGTGTGAATTTCGAAGCTCTGCCCAGGATTTCCATTGATGATGGTGTATGCGGCCCTCCATGCTCCAGTTGTGGGGTCATCTTTGTCTTCTACTGTCAAATTGACAATAACTCCCACGGCTCCTTCCTCCACCGTGGCTTGGAACTGCAAACAAAGCGGGAGGCGATGGTCAGTGTTTTGAAACGTATCTGGCAGACACCAGTAACAGAGCTCTTCCTGTGTGCACTACATGAGATATGATACACTTATCATCTCAATTAATAATATACAATGCAGGGATTCTGGCTAGGAAGATGCTGTATTCCATAAACCAGCTTTCCCTGGACTCGGGTAAGGCTATGGGACAAACTTAGCTCTTGCAGAGCATGGGGATGCTGCCAGGTTGGGGAAGAGGGCTGAGAGCAGCTGTGCCCCCTCTCTTGCTCTCTCCCCCTCTGCTTCCTAGGATGCACACAGCTAGGAGACCCTAGGGGGAGTGGGGAGTCACAGAATGAAGAAGTTTGGGTCTCCAGTCTCCCATGGAGGGGGCATCCCTGAGCCAGGAGCACTTTTTCTAAATTATTATTGGATAAGAAGTGAACCCTGGTAGAGTATGACCCATTGTATGTGTGAGCTTTTTCGCACGAATTACTATATATAGTGTGTAAGTGCCTGTGGGTGCATGTTCATGTTTGCGTGGGTACGTGTGAGAATAGCCTCAGGTGACATCCTCGGTGCCTTCGGGACACAGTCTCTCATTGGTTTGTCACTCATATGGTGTAGGAGGGTCTTCTGTATTTTGTGTTGCTTTCATTGGTGAATAAAGAAAACTGCCTTGGCCTTTTGATAGGGCAAAATCTTAGATAGGCGGGGAGGACAGAACGGAACTCTGGGAGAGAGAAGGCAGAGTCAGGCAGAGTCAGGGAAAGCTGCGATGGAGTCGAGAGAGTCAGACATGCTGAATCTTTCCCGGTAAGACCACAACCTTGTGGTGACATATAGACTAATTAGAAATGGGTTTGAATCAAGATGTAAGAGTTAGCCAATAAGAGGCTAGAACCAGTGGGTCAGGCAGAGTTTAAATGAATACAGTTTCTGTGTAATTATTTTGGGTGTAAGCTACCCGGGCGCTGGGACGCAGCCCTCTCCTCATTACTGCACTCACCGATTAGGCTAGACTGGCTGATCAGGGAGCCTGAAGGATCCTCCTGTCTCAGCTTCCCCATCGCTGGGATTCTAAATGCATGCCTGACTTTTTAATGATGGTTATAAGGGTCTGATTCAGGATCTCATACTCAGGGTAGAGTACCTTGCCAAGCCATCTCTCCAGCCTTTGCGTGTGTTGTTTTTTGTAGCTTTGTTCACCTTGAACTCATGATGACCAGATAGACAGAGGGTGGGACTTGAGTGGAGGGTCTGGGGCCGGACACCCAGTGTTTGCCTTTTACCTTGCCCTGTCACGCCCTGTCCTACTCCCTCACAGCCCCCCAGACTAAAAGACTATTTGCTAAGAAATGCAGATGTTTGCAGCTGGGAGCTGTGGTTTTCATTTATACCACATCTCAAAAACTTGTTGCATGTAAGTGTGGTGGGGATCGATCAATTCATGGAAAACGAGCGTTCCCACCGACAGAAAATCTCATGAGCTACCATGAGCACATTTCCTTTGAGTGGGAAGTGCGAAGTATTGTTCTGACGTTTACCTCTGACACACTCAGGTGAACAGTAATCTGTTTGCAAATATTTCATAAACGAGCAGGACCAAGATGCTGACAAGATGAGGAAATAGCTAGGAATTTCAATTAGCGGCAGTGAGAATCCAGACACGGTAAGATGATGTCAAAAAGGCCTTGTGTTCAAAGAGGAGTAATTTGAGAAATGAGGTTTTGCAAACAGCCACTGATTCATTGACTTTTAAATCATTAATCATGAGCCTCCATATCGAGGCTTGGTTGGGGGCGTGGGGCAGGGATAAAAACTACTTTGTCTATGGCATCTCAGCAAACCTGGGCAGACCGTAAGAGTGCAGGGATGCACACCAGGATGGAACTTAGCTGTGGGAGGGGACCGTGGGGGACGCTGTCATATGAAATGGCTCCAGCAGTTTTTGACCCCATCCCTAGGATTCCTGTTTAAGGAAAGTTTACCAGCCCTATCTATTATCTTTCCATTCTCAAAAGAAGAGAAACAAATAAAACTGAAGCAAAAAAAAAAAAAAAAAGAAACCAACAAACGAAGAAACCAAACTAAACCAGGTTCATGGATCTGAGCCCTACCTGCCTGTGAGAGTTTCCTGTGAGGTCTAATGATGCCTGGGTCCTATGCCACTTCAGTTGGTTAGGACAAGGCCAAAGATTCAGAAGGAAGCCCAGATAATTCTAATGCACAGACTGGGGTGAGAGATATGATGAATTCAAGTCTAGATGTCAATGTAACTATCAGCCCCTGTGGGCAGAGGAGGCAGCCAGACTTGGTATAGAGCATCTGGGCTGGGCCCAGTGGGGTAGAGCATTGTAATCAATGGTTTCTGTCTGCCGTGTGTCCAGGATGGCCTTGGTGACACACATGCCACCTGATCACTTCAGATTGCAGATGAAGATGAAGGTAGAGAAGAAAGCAGAGGAAGGCTCCTGCCCCAAACCCTACAGGGAATCAAGGGCCAGAGCCTTGTCTCTTAGGCTTTAGAAAGCCCTGTTTCAGTCAGTCTGCTGCTGAGCCCACCCGGGATTCATTGTTCAGGTTAGTCCTCCGGCCTACCTGCAGCCAGGACACTGAGGCCTCGTCCGTCCTCATTGCATGAGCCCTTGTTGTTCTTGTGATATTTGTTGTTTAGGGAATTGGGTAGATAACTGTGACCTGCGATGTCCTGTATGTCCCAAGTTAAATGGAGAGGACATTGTGTCCAACACATAAGCAAGAGAATGTCCAGACGAAGCAGTTGATTGTCACATGGCCAAGACAACAGTACTGTATAGATTGTGGCGTGAGGTGGCTGGAGGCTTTGGCTCCAGCTCCTCACATGGAAGGGACTCAGAAGCCACTTGTCAAATAAAGGAATGGTCTTAACTACAGGAAGCGGAAGCAGTAGTGAGTGAGGGCTGAGAGAATACAAGCAAAAGGATAGCTTTGCTGAAGTGGGACGGCCATTGCTGGACTACCTGGACCACATCAAATCTAATAATGCTCTCAGCATACATTACATATGTTAAAATGACACACGGCCATCCTGTCAGTTCCTGCACCTTTAGAGAACCCTGACAAACAGACCCTAGGTACTTTTGTCTGATTCTTAAAATTTGATCTTCACTGGACTCACCGTAATCTTATGGGCTTTAAAGATTTCTTTTAAAAATGACATTCATTTTATGGTGTGAGGAAATTAACTAAAAGTTTCCTAGATTCTGAAAGACCCCCTCCCCATCTTGGGACCTAGCACTAAAATCTAGTGGTAATGGGTTGAGGAATGAGACCTGATGCTCACAACATAACACAGTGCCTAGCATATGGTTTACTTTGAAGATCTGATGGACAGACCAATGAGGTCATGGGTATGTTAGTCTAGACTGTGCAGCTTTTCTCATAACTGTGAGATCTTTATGCCTGTTGCAACTACTGAAGGGCTTGCCATGTTTGTGTGTGGGCAAATAATCCACAAGGAATGAGAATGTAGAGGCATCCTAGAGACTCTCATGAGTGTGTATTATGGATGGACCTTATTTAGAGATAGCTACATTTAACTGTCATCTACCCATCCATCCTTCCTACCCTCCCTCCCTCTCTCCCTTCATTTATCCATCCATCCATCTACTCACCCATCCATCCATTCCTCCATCTGTTCATCTATCCATCCACTCACCCATCCATCCACCCATCCATCCATTCCTCCATCTGTTCATCTATCCATCCATCATCCATCCATTCCTCCATCTGTTCATCTATCCATCCATCATCCATCCATTCCTCCATCTGTTCATCTATCCATCCATCATCCATCCATTCCTCCATCTGTTCATCTATCCATCCATCATCCATCCATCCTTTGTTCAACTACTCAACCTCCATCCATGTATTCAGTAATTCCATTGTCCATTTCTTCAACTACTCATCAATCCACATATCCATTTGTCTGACTTTCATTTCTCCTTCATCCAACCATTTAGTCTCCATCATTATCCATCCAGCCACCTAGAGTCTAGTAAGCAAAGCAGATAGAGTATATTCTATTGTGGATTTATAGACCCAGAAGAGAGACAGAAGAGAAGTGTATAACGGTAAAAAGATGTTAGCTGCTCAAAGAGAAGCCACATAGTTCTAGGAGTGTCTGCAGCACCTGATTGGCGGGGGGCAGGTACCAGACTCAGTGGGAAGAAGCTCATCAGGGAAGAATCCCCTGAAAGTGAACGAAGAGGAGCCCTTTAATGAGATAAAGGGAGTGCAAGCACTCATTCCTGGAACCTGGAAGAGCAGGGGCTAAGGCCAGGCCACCAGAGAAGCCGAGGAAGCCAGAGCCTTTCGGAAGGAAGGAGGGTGTGGGTGGAACACAGGAGCTCCAATGAGAATCACTTCGCAATGGACTTGGCAGAGGAGAGTTTGATGTGGGGTGTTGGGAGCTGGGAAAAGACACTCAGATTTGCCCGGAAGCAAATCAAGAAACTGGGTTATGTTCAAACACTCATGAGAGAATTCAGAAAAAAATAAAAATCTTTAAATGTATAAAAAACATTTCAACACAGTTATTATACTCTTTGTTAAGACTATTATCTGATTCTTGCATAACTGTGAAGCCAGTTTTTTTTCAAGCATCCATTTAGAAACTCATTACTGCTTAATTAAATACTCATTCTATTAATTCTATTCAATGTTTTAACCCCATTATGTAATTCAAGAATGGAGAATTAAATAGATTAAAATGAAATAGTACCATTTTACATTTCTATAGCCATGTTCACTTTGTGATTTAAAAACAATAGATAAGCATTAATTTACCAAAGCAGAGCTAGAGGAGTTATGGATTGTAACATTACTTCTTTTAATTGGGAAAAAATAGATAAAGTTATTTTTCTGTTAAACAGTGTGGCAAATCAAATACCAGATGTAAAACATAGTTTTGCATAACCAGCGTGGGCTGGTGGCTCAGGATGACGTGCTGAAGCCTGTGAGTTCATTCACTTCTGAAAGTGATGTCATCCTCTTTCTTTGGAAAGTGGGTGAGTTTTGTAATGACCATCAGGATGGGGTTGACTGGCTACAGAGTTCCTCATCAGACAGATGAGGGGCCTGGGTTATTTTAATTTTAATTAATCACTTTTCGTGTGTGGGTGCGTGTGTCCATGCATGTGGAGGCTAGTGACCTATGTCAGGTGTTGTGGTAGTTTGAATGAAAATGGCCCCAGAGGCCCAGAAGGATTGGCACTATTAGGAGGTGTGGCCTTGTTGGAGGAAATATGTCATTGGGGGTAGGTTTTAAGGTTTCAGATGCTTAAGTCATCTGAAGACACTTAAGCCCACTGTCTCTCTTCCTGATGCCTGCCAATCCAGATGTAGAACTCTCAGTTACCTTTCCAGTACCATGTCTGCCTGCATGCTGCCACGCTTCCCACCATGATGATAATGGACTAAAGCTCCGAACTGCAAGCCAGCCCCAGTTAAATGTTTTCCTTTATAAGAGTTTCTGTGGTCATGGTGTATCTTCACAGCAATAGAAACCTCTTCACTGAGACAAGTGTCTTCTTCAGTCATTCTTCAGTGTTTTTTTTTCTCCCTTCTCTCCAGGCTCCTTTCAGGAACTTGAATTTAATAAGTACGGAATGATGTCTTTCCTCCATAGAACAGTTGGTCTGCATGTTAGCCCGGAGAGCATAACATGCTCTGGGCACTCAGCTTAGTCCCCCCCCCCCCGAAAGCTGAGGGTTGGCAGGAAGAAAGAGCAGAGGATACCCAGGGTCTTTCTTGTTGGAGCTGCTGGCTTATCATCCAGAGAGCTGACATTGAACTTGCAACGCTGCCATTCGCTCATTTGGGCCTTGGCTTTGCAAAATTAAAAGATAAAGTTTCAGAAAGTGTTCTAATCCTTGTTTATTTCCGAGGATAAAGAGGCAAGGTAAAACCTATAAGGAATTTATCCAGCAAACACGTTCATGAATTTGTGTTTACAGAAAGGATATGACTTCCTGAAGGAACCTAATCTCTAGCTCAGAGTCGAACGGGTAGAGACTGCGATTGATATAAATAAGATAATGTGTACTGAACGAGCTTGGCACAGCACACAGCATATATAGTAATGGATGAGATGGCTAGTTTGAAATGTCAACTTGTCATGACCTAGAGTTACCTGAAAAGAGAGTTTCAGTTGAGGAATTATTTAGGTTAGTTTGGCCTGTGGCCATGTCTGTAGGGTGTTGTCTTGGTTACTAGTTGATGTAGGGAAAACCTGTCCTGAAGGTGAGTGGTATCATCTCATCGACTGGGCAGCAGATGTTGGAAGAATGAAGGAAGCCGGCTGAGCCCAGGCGGACAAACAGGCAGCATGGGCGCACTCACTGCTCTCTATGCTTGGCTGTGTACATGATGCTTTAAGTTCCTGCCTCGATTCCCCACACTAGTGGAGTGTAACCAGGAATAATAGGCCAGATAAACCCCTTCTCCCCTGCCCCCAAGTTGCTTTTGTCAGGGTGTTTGTCACAGGAAGAGACACCAGGACAGGGATTAGAATTTGTTAGCATCGATAACAAGGACAGACGCAGCTATGTAAGATATGAAATTCTTCATAATAAATTGGACAAGGTGGTTCAACCCCCGCGACACTTAATTCTTCCCACAGTCTACTTTATAATGAGGTTGCGTGCATATGCATTTTATTTCTCCACACAATATGAACAGAGCTTTGTTCTTTTCAGTGATGTTTATCCAACACTTACAGACTTGCTAATCCTTGCTGTATTCTACCAACAGACCCTTCATTGCCAGGGCTAATGATGCTGACCTACAGTGTTAGCTACCTGGATTCTTTCTGCCTATAATTAGCAACCCACGCAGGATGGTGAGATGCGAGGATTCATCTTAACAAATACCCACAGAATGTCCATTGCCTCCTGAGGCCTCTGCCAGAAGTACCGCAGTAAATGAGAGGGACGGTGTCCCCGGGCACAGCTCTGCTTCATGTATTGCACACATCCCGCTATTTGCTGCCTGTGAGTTTCCTCGGCTTTCATAACAGCGGCTGACTTTGTTTTAGATGTGTTTTAGTCTACAGCTAATGATCATTTCAGTAAACACTGGTTTGTTAATGTATCACATGTGGAAGACAGTGAACCTTGACTCCAACTCACACTATAGACAGAAGACACAAAGCAAAACTATGTAGCTTAGCGTAAATAGCTATCGTATTATGTAAAAATAGAAAAATAGTTATATGTACAAAGTATATATTACATATACACATTTATATAGAAGTTTAAAAGCACATAGCACAGATTTCTAAATAAAGGCCATTTTATTTTTCAACACTAATAGACCTTCCCTCAGAAATGATTGACAATGCATCAGAAAATATTATGGGAGTGCTGGGGAGACAGCTCAGTCAGTAAAGTTACTGACCCATAAGCGTGAAAATCTAGGTCAGATCGCCAGCACCCATGTAAAAAGCAGGGTGGCATGTGTCTAACCCCAGCTCTGGTGTGTGCGTGTATGAGACAAGGACTTTGGGCTTCAGTGAGAGACTCTGTCTCAAAAACAAGGCAAGCACCCGCATGTACATGTACACACACGTACCGCACACAAATCAAAACCCAGAGGATTATAAGTCTTTGAGCAGTTGAACATGGAGTGGCCATTTACCCCCAGCTGGATGCTGATTCATTCTTAGAGAAATCTATCATGCCCAGGGAAGCCAGCTAACGTAGATATTGAGAGGAAAAGCCGAGATGGGCTTTTGTGACACCCCAAGACAGCTTAGGAAATGTTCTGTTTCTGGCTGGTTTCCGAGCCCTGCTCCCAATCCTTGAGTTGTTCCTGCGGCCGCCATCAGTCTCACCTTCACACCAGCCTCTTCCTCCTGTGGGTTTCTCTGCTCTCAGCAATGTGGCCATAGTGGGGGCAGCTTGACAGGGGTTCGCACCTGAGTCCCACAGATGTTTCTTCTTTTGTCCTTTGTATCTTACTAAGGGCCACTTTTACTTTCTAAAAAGAGAATAATGACCCCCAAGTGCCTGCCTTCTGGTGTTAGTGACTATAACTCATACCTAGTTAGTCCACGTGACTGCCCCTCCCCACTGCATGCACGCCCCTAAACGATAAATGCTTCTTAAGGAAATACAATCAAAAGCCCTTTCCTGCTCCACTGGACACCAACTTCTACTGGTTACCATTCTCTTTCTCTCCTGAAGCGGTGATTCTATGCAAGATTTAAAACGTGTGTTTGCACATGCATGTGCCCACGCATGTGCCCACCCACACATGCTCTCGACTGTGCCTCCTTGTGCCATAGAGGGTGTGTGGATGTTGGAGGGCGACCTTCTAGAGTCCATTATCTCCTTCTACCATGTGCAACTCAGGCCATCAGGTTGGGTGGCAGGCACCTTTACGCACTGAGCCATCTTGCTGCTCCTGTAACCTGTTTTATATACATGTATATTCAAGACTATGTCAATATTTTTGGGTGCAAAGGGGTTGTGAGCAGACAGAGTTACAGAAACCATGGTCTATGTGGTTCTGCCTCTGCCCCCTCGCCACCAACACACTATCCAGACTGGAAAACACTAGTTTTTTTTTTTTTCAAGAAGGAAAATCTCAAATAACATTTTTTCCCCTTCTTTACAAAATTAAATGAACAGAGCAATGGAAGACCAACAGGAAACCAAAGCAGCTGGGCAGTGATTTCAGGTTCTGTTCTGAAGAGTCAAGGATGCTTGAAAGGTAGACCAGAAGTTCCACCTGCACACCCGAGCTTTCCCTCTCGATAACAAGCGTGTACACGGCCCCAGGAACCGTTTATTATACTTGGTTTGTTACGGTTTCTGCCTAAGATCTTGCTTGGAAAAAATTTTGCCGCTAAAAAGAAATTTGAAAAGCAATGCCTCAGGGAACAGTGACACAAATAGCATGTTAAATGGTGGGAGAAAAATAAATGCACAGAGCAGATACACCACATTGTTCCTGCCCCCTTCCCCCACCCGAGGGCTAGACTTGGGCGTCCTATTTCCACGGACATCAGCAGCTCTTTCAGTTGAGTTCTGTAGGGGGAGCTGGGGGGGGGGAGAGGGAGGCGTGAAAATGATGTGAACACAACAGGCGTGTATGGAATTCTCAAAAGACTTGAGTTAAGACATGAAGGTGGGGCTGGAGAGGCGATGGCTCAGTAGTAAAGAATACTGTTCTTGCAGGGGACCTGTGTTGGTTTCCAGCACCCACATGATGGTTCAGAGTCCTCTGTAATTCCAGTTCTGGGGAGATCTTGTGCCCTCTTCTGGACTCTGTGGTACCACATGCATGTGGTTCATAGATATGCATGTAAACAAAACACCCATAAAAATAAATCTTAAGAAGGAATAAAAAGTGAAGGGATATGTCCAAACAAGTTTGTCCTTTTAACAAAATAGTTGGAAATGATTTCATTTTGAGAAGAAAGTGATTTTCTGTGGAGATCTGCATTTGGCCCCCAACTTGAGTGTAGACGCAGAGTGGCCATTTAGGCAATTGTATTGCATCTATTTGTGCATGTATGTGTACGTTTAAGAGAGTGCGTGAGCACACACGTGTGCGCTTATGTGTATGTCTCTCTCTGAGGGTGCACATGCCATGGTGCATGAATGGAAGCCAGAAGACATCATGTGGGAGCTGGCTCGGGCTCTCACCTTCTATCTTGAGACATAACCTGGTATTGAACTCAGGTTGTCGGGCTTAGCACCAGGCACCTGCGCCCTCTGAGCCATCTCACCGGCCCTCCTTCAGCAAAAATAATATAGTCTGCCCCACTTACTTTGGGGTTTGGTTAATGTAGTTTTGCATGGACAGGAGGAGTGGACTCTAATTGGCCTCTACCCATAGGCAAATTCACAACTTCCTGTGTCCCACTTTGCTTTAACTAAGATTTAGGAATCAGAAAAGCAGTGTTGTATGAATGTACTATTGCAAAGTGTGTGCACATGTGATGCCTCTGTGTGTGTGTACACATGGATGCTTGTTGAGGAGTGTGTATGCATGTGTGTGCATACATATAGGTGCCTGTTGTGGGGTGTGTGTATGTGTGCACAAATTGGTACCCACTGTGGAGTGTGTGTATGTGTGCGTGCACATTGGTACCTGCTGTGGAGTGTGTGTGTGTGTGTGTGTGTACACATGCACATTCAGGTGCCTGTCTGTGGTATGTGTGAATGTGTCCACATGACCAGTGGTGCTGTGCTGTGCTCCGCCATGGATGCTGGATACACAACAGTGGATTCTGCATAGGAAATCCTTGCTCTCCGAAGTATTGTTCCCAGTGAGACTGTATAAATAATAAAACAACAGCCTCTCCAAGGTCCTTACCAGAAAAATAAAGCAGAGGAAGAGCCACACTCAGTGATTCCTTCTGTCTCCTTCACCATCTGCGTCCACACACCGGGGTTATGGCAGATGCTGGGATGAACAACAAAGCTGAACTCCCTACTCTTGTCTGTGTACAGTGTCTGTGTAGGTGGGGCTCTGTTTTCTCGTATCTTAAGAGTGTCCCCCCTCCACGAAGACTTTGCCTAATGTGATTTGAATCTGGGCTGTAGGGAAACAGATGGACTTCAAGCCAAAGTAACTAAAGAGGCTTTAAATCTTTAGAAGACCCAAGTTTATCTAGTGCTCACAGACCGGTGGGCCTCGGGGACTGCATCTATTGCCTTTAGACATAGGCTGTGGGTTTTTTCCCCAACAGCTTTAATAAGACATAATTAATATACTGTAGAACCCACCATTTAAATCACACAATGATATGGGTTTTGGTGATGTTCGGACATATACATGAGGTGGCATATATCTATAATCCCAGCACTCAAGAGGCAGAGGCAGGAGTGAGTTCAAGGCCAACCTGGTCTACATAGAAAGTCCAGGCCAGCCAGGGCTCCTTAGTGAGACCTACTCTTAAAAAAATAAACAACTTTCCTAAATCAACTTTAGAACAGTCTCATCTCCTCCAAAAGAAACCCTATATTCATTTCCAGTGTCCCCCACACCCTTACATGTCCCGCCTTCCCCTGGCAGAAACCCACTTGCCTTCTGCCTCAGGTTTGCTGACTGTGGGCTACACAGTGTGGTCTTACGTGTCTGGTTTCCTGTTCTCTCTGAGCTTCCCTGTGTTGCCGCACAGGCTAACACTTCATTCCTTTGAATGATCAAAGGGTGCTCCCATAGATGCCATGTGCTGTTTTATCCACACACAGCTGCCGGTTGCTGGGTTGTTCCCACTCTCTGGCCTCAGTGACCAACGCCGCATGAGTACCCACATACAAGCCATATCTGCTCGTTCCTTGAGATACAGACTTACGAGTAGAATAGTTGGGTGCATGGTGGCTGTTAGAAGGGGTGTGGGTCCAGGTCACTGTGGGCACACACATGACCTCCGGTCTCACCTTTCATGTGTGTGGAGACGCATGCTCTTGACTAGTTCCCTGAGCTGCCAACTCAGCTTCTATACAAGGAAGGGTGATCACTGAAGTCCCCTTTCCAAGAGTACAAAGGGTGGGGCCCACAGAGGAGCCTCCCAATTCTCAGTTTTCATGGGGTGCTGATTGAGTTACTGAAGGATCTGAAAGAATCCCCAGAGCCTGTGGTACCAAGCCCTTTCTTGCGCACGCTGACAGCCTTTGCAGGCAGGGAGAGAACATCTTTAATCGCCCAAGTCTCGGGGAACGACACACTTGGTTAGGCTCCTGATACCAATGCCCCGTACAAATAAGGACAAGAGAAACCTGTGATCTCATTATGAGGGATTTGTACAGACTCATACTGGCGACTGATTTGCGGCTTCTAATTTGTATTTAATCCCCAGATGCCTTAGCTTGAAAGCCATTGTCTATGTCTGCACCACTGGTTCCTGTTTCCAATCACTCCCGTGGGCCCAATTGCAATTCCCGTGGGCATAGCTACATGCATCTTCCTGAGTGGCTCACACACTTCCTGAGAGCATCTGAGTCCCATGGGGAGAAGGGACGGCTGAGCACTGTTCCCTTGGGAACTGGGCGTCATGACAGAAGGAGGACTGGCTGAACCATTCTTTCTCCTTTCTGGGTTCTGATCCCAGGGTGGCTTTATAGAGAGCAGGTCTATTGGGGGAAAGAAGGTCCCAAGGGCCCTCACCACACTAAGAAAGACCAGCAGAGAAACCAACTGTGCTTGATGCCATGAGATGCTCTATCTCCTTGGCTGGGCCATTCACTTAATGTCTTCTGTGATTCAATATTTTTTTGTGATATATATATATATATGTGTGTGTGTGTGTGTGTGTGTGTGTTTGTGCGTGCGTTAATGTTTGAATACATGTGTGTGTTGGTTGCATGTGCATGCTTGTGTGTGCATGTAGAGCGTCTTCTTCAATCACTCTGCACTTGGTTTTTTGAGACAGGGTCAATCGGTGAACCCAGGGCTCACTGTTTTGTGTAGACTGGTTGGCCACCAAGCTCCAGGCATCATCCTGTTTCTGTCCCCCAATGCCATTGTGTCTGGCTCTTTTGTGTGGGTGCTAGGGATCCAGACTCAGGCTCCCATGCCTGCTCAGCAAACCTTTTATTCATTGAGCTATCTGTATGGCTGCATCTCAATTTTTCATCCGCAAAATGGGGGTAATTAAGGAAGCCGCCCTTTTCAGGTTACAGGGATGATAGAAAGGACTGTTAATAAGATGCCCAGCTGAATGCCCAGCACATGATACTCTGTCTGATGTACAATGTTAAGTACAGCATAGAGAAGATGGACAAAGAAGCCATGGCCGTCACAGTGAATCTCATTACAAGGGACAAGCTTTGTTCTTCTGGGGTTTTTCCTAAGGCAGCTATCTCTCGTAGATCTGTATTCCCACCAGTAGAACCCTTGGTCCCCGAGTTACTGAGAGCTGATGTCCCAATCAGTAATTATTAATTTCCTAATTGCCCCCTTATCCAATGGAAGCTCCTCAATTTATCTGCCCTGGTGTTTAGGCTAGAAATCGTTCACTAGCTGTTGGGGTCCTGGGGATGTGAGACCATGAAATACTGCACAACTTAAATTATTTCCTTTACTCTTGAGAATTACATAAGTGTATACAAAGAAATAGGGCCACTCCCCAAGATCCTCCTCCAACTCCCTCTGCTCCCTGCCCAGCACACCCCTTCACAATTGCATGTCTTTTTATTTTAAAGAAGAAAAGAAGGCAGGGAGAGATTCATTTTATTTGTGTATCTGTGTGTATGTGTCTATGAGTGAATATGATGTACATGCTTGTCATGCATGTACAAATACCCATGGAGGCCAGCAGAGGGCGTTGGATTCCCCGGACATTGGAATTACAGATGTTTGTGAGCCACGTGTGGTGGACACTAGGCAGTGAACCCTGCACTTCATGACTGAGGAGCAAGTGTCCCTACATGCTCTACCATCTCTTGGGTCTTTGAGCGGCAACATTGGGGTTCCCATCCACCAGGAGCCAATGATGCTTGGCTTTCACACCGTGTTGTTCCTGAAAATGTCTCCGGTTGCTGCAAGGTATCCCAGTGGTATGTGTTTGTGTGTGCAAGTACATGTGAGTGAGGAGCAAGTGTGCTGTGTGTGTGTGTGTGTGTGTGTGTGTGTGTGATCCTTCCCAGGCTAGCATTCCTCATTTACTGAAGCTCTACCTGCAGGAGCCCCCCACAAGTCCTGTGCCTGGGAACAGAGGTGCTCACACTCCCCCAGGACGAAATGAATGAGCACATTGGTCCCATGCTCATACCTTGCAGGAAAACATAGAGAAAGCACAATAACATTTTGCAGCGTAATTGAATCAGACCTTGCTCGGAATGCATTCAAGGGTAAGACTAAATACTGTAATTATTATGAAGATTATTGATGTAGTTTTCATTACTCTACAATTTTTGAATTAGTGACTGATAATCCTTTACATAAAAGAAGGGTGGGCCTGCTCGCTCTTTGTTCTCCTTGACAGTTGCTCACCCCTCACTCTTCAGTAAATACATCTTGTGCCTGGGCACCCAGATCCATGGACAACAGGCACTAGGTCTCTCAGCTAGGGTTCAGTGTCACTATCCCACCCCCAAGAAAGAAGGTTCCCAAAGCTCTATCACTTGTGGGGTTTCTCCACAGGTCTTAGAACATAAGGACTGAACACCTTGCATTTGGATCAATTTAAACTGTGTTCAGGTTCAAGCTCATTTGTCAAGACAGAATTCCAGGCAGGGCCCCTTCCCTCTCCGAGTTTTAGACCCTTCCTAACAAAGATGCCGGGGCACCTGCCTCATCAGCATCACCTTTGAGCTGGTTGGGCTGCAGCCCTACACTAGACCATTTGCAACCAAAGAACAATATAGTGGGTACTGTTGAGATGGAATTATGGTAGAAAACACATGCTTAAAAATCCTTTATGGATCTGACTTTGAGGTTCCCACAGAGGCTTTTTAAGAACGCCACACAGAGTAGGAGAGGCACATTCCAGGCGGAACCTAGACTGCTATCTCCAGGGCCACTAGACAGGAGAGAAAGGAGGACCATGGGGGACACAACTGGCTGGGCTGTACACATGACGCACAGGCAAGGCTCACAGAAGAGGGGGCTTGCAACACTAAAGGGTGAAATTATAACCAGCCCCACACAAGCGAAGACATTCTAAAGAGACCCTTGTGTCAAACAAAGGACTCCAAAGAAATCGGAATTTCTCAAGGACGCTCATGCAGGGAGAAGGAAAAGGGAAGCTTATCTCTCAGGAAGGGATTTCACACTGTTCTAGTGAGTTCTAATGGCCTTACAGGATGAACTTGAAGCCCAGACAGTGAGGGGGCCAGTGGTAGGTGGGACCACACCTTGACAGGCACTGCTTAGATATGTATAACCTTGGCCCTCTTATTTAAACTTTGATCTCTCTTCAAGACCCTGAAGATGGACTTGAGGGGTCCACACTCAATCTCTTGATCCCTCTTCCCATGAGGCCACACGGAATAAATCTCCCTTTCTGGCTCTCCAGTTAATTCATCTCTTTTAATTGCCTTTTTGAAGACAGGTGGCTGGACCTGACTTGGGATACAGGTTGTGACCTCCAAGTTTGATAACAAAATCTTTAAGCTGAATCTCTCCTCCATGACAAGGCTTCCCACAGGCAGCAGGGGACAGAGTGTGTGAGGGAGAGATGCCAGAGAGCTGTGGGGCGGGTAGCAAAGGAGACGGGGAGAGACAGGAGAGACAGGGCGCAGCTCCAGAGAGGAGAAACAAAGGAGAGAACAATGGGAATGGGAGGGTGAGGGAAAGAAGAGAAGGGGAAAGATAAAGACAGACAGAGCAGAGGCGGGGGAGGAAGAGAGAGGAAGAAGGGGGAATGGGCAGGACATGGGCTCAATCTTTGCACAGGTCAACTTCTTTTTAAATTTATTTTTTAAAAAATATTTTATTCTTTGAGAATTTTATACAATGTATTTTGAACATTTTCACCCTCCTCCATCTCCTCACACACACATACCATTTTATACCCACTCAACTCACTTTTATTTTTTTTTAAAGACATGATGCTCCATCAGTACTCTCTCTATCTCTCTATACTCTTGGGTGTGTGGCCATCACTGGAGCACGTTAGACATACTGGGGGCCATGCCCTTAAAGAGAGCTAGCCCTCTCTTTCTCGCAGTTATCAATTACCAATAGCTCCTCTGCGAGGGGTAGACTGTTGCCCATCTCCCTTCTATGCTGGGACTTGGGTGTATATCTGTATGTATGCAGGTTCTCTTGGGGGCCATAAGAGGACTTGGAATCCCCTAGAGTTGGGAGTTACAGTGCTTGTGAACCACTGGATATGGATTCTGGGATCTGAACTTGGGTCCTGTGAAAGAGCAGGACACTCTCTAACTGCTGAGCCATTTCCTCATCCCCTACCCTAGTCAATTTCTTAAATAAGATAGTTTGACTAAATTAAGCTGTGTGCCAGTACTTTCATTATTCCTGAGCCTGTGGCACAGGGAAGAGACAAGGAAGATTCCACACCAACAGAAACCCAGGGGTTGAAGGTCTCCTGTCTCCTGATGGCACTTCAAGCCCAGGTGAGGTGAAGGAGTTGCTGACTAAGCCTTAGACTTTACTGTGTATTAAGTGGCACCATGAATGACCAGTGACCACCTAGGAACCGCTGGTGGGTCACAGTAGTGGGCACTGCCTCTGAGGACCAAGGAGTCTCATCTTCCTAAAATCAGAAATACTCTAGGTAATCTAGGTTACCCTCAGAATTTTGAGAAGACACATGGGGTGGTTGGCCTTGACGTCAGCTTGATGGTGCTGAGAGGTGCCAGAGAGGATGAGTGAGGTTCACCTCGGACTCTGACCACGAGTGCAGCTCTGTGACAGTTAGATGAGGGGGGCCCTGACCTACTAAAGGGTTTAATCATTACACTGACCGACTTGAAACCCGAGCAGTCTGTGGGGAGGTGGTGGAACTATAGAAGGCCGGGCTTGGTTGGAGGAAGTAGGTGTCTGGGCCTATGCCGATGGAGAGTCTGTCTAGTCTCCTCCCACTTCCTCTCTGCTTCCTGGCTGCCTGAGGTGAATAGCCTTATCCATGCTCTCTTGCCACCATGTTGTTCTGCTTCTCCATGGGGCCCATGGCGATGGAGCCAGCAGACTGTGGAATCATGAGGCAACATAAATCTTTACTTTTAAAGGCTTCCTCTCTCATAACATAAAGTCTGACTATCATAATCCTGTGAGGGAGATTCTGGAGCCTGGGAAGGCCTGTTCTCTTGCATGGCTGCCTGCTGGCTTGTTCCCTGGCTCCTTGTATGAACTATACACACATGACTCCCATGCAGGGAGTATGTCTTCGCGAGGGAAGTGTCTGCTTCGGCACCTGCACTCACCCCTCCCTCATTGGTCCTTCCAAGGAGTGGGCCTGGTTCTCCATGAACTGTCCTTGGCAATCTACTGCCCCACGGACCTTCTTTTGACTTTATATTGATCTATTTATTCACATGTGTGCACATGCCAGAGAAAACATGAGAGAGTGAGAGGCCAGTCCTCGGGTGTTCATTCTTTCCTTCTACCATGAGGGGGCGCTGGAGGAATAGATTGGACTCATCACTAGCCATGGCCCTGAGCACTTTACTCACTGGGCTATCTTGTGGCCAATAAAGGAACTTCTTGAGCAGATATGTAGGGAGAGATTCTGACCCAGGGAGCCCTCCAGACTAGTGATCACGAGATTCCAGTTCCCCAAGGTGGGATGTTGAATCTTGCCATCCTCATAGGGCAGAGGTTGACCTTTGACCTCTGGCCATTTGTAATGCACTGTGGATGCCTGTTTATCACACATCCCCATGGAAAGCGGCTTGGGACAGGGTGGGATGGCATTTACCTTCTAGACCCAGCTGGGACCCGCCAGCTAAGCAAACCCTTGGATAGAGTCATCACCACACAGAGTGGTCTCCAGGGCACAGTTGAATTTGCTCCTGTCTTATCCTTTTGTTCGTTTTAATTTTTTGAGATAAGGCCTCACTATGTAGCCCTGGGTAGCCTGGAACTCACTATGTAGACCAGGCTGACCTTGCCTGCTTCTGCCTCCCAAGTGCTGGAATTAAAGGTGTTCACCACTGTGCCCAGCTTTTCCTGCCTTCTCCGTCTGCTCATAGTCTTTCTAGCTCCTGTTCGTGCTTCTGCCGCGGGCTCCAGCCCATACCCATCGACACACGCACAACTGTGGTCCTTACCCAACTGCCCTTAAGATCCTGTTGTATTGAGAGGCTCACATGGCCCCTCTCCTGGGTCTAAATCTCGACCTCTGCTCCCTGCACAAGTACCAGGGAGATTTGTGGACCATGGGCCCTATCCTCTTTGTATCCACAGGTGCCATCTTCCTCTGTCATCAGCAGTCCACACTGGCCCAGGGATGGAGGACAGAGGGGAAGGTATTAGAAAGCGCCAGGGACTTACTAAAAAAAGACTGTGGTGTGGAGGTGACTAAATAAAGTGCTTACCTTAAGCACGAGGACCTGGATTTGACTCCTAGAACTCATGTATGTTTTGTTTTGTTTTTTGACTAGCTGGGTATGGTAGCATGTGCTTGTAATACCAGTGCCTGGGAACGGAGACAGGGGGATTCCTGGGACTCACTAGCTGGTCAGACTAGCCTCCATGGCAAGTTCTAGGCCAGAGAGAGACCCTGTGTCCAAAAACCATGTGGACAGTGGCTGAAACGTGGTAGCTGTGGCCTTCCTATGTATGGCACATCTATGACTTGTTGGGTCAGGCATTTTGCTTTTGAGCTTATCTACAAAGACCTCCACATACGTCATGAAGAATCATGCCAGTGCCCTCTTTTACTATCGTAATATTTATAAAAATGAAAACCAGGAGCCACTAACATGTCTATTGATAGGGGGTTGGTCCGTCTGTGGGGCATCCATAAACCAGAACCCAACAGGGAGCCATTAAAATGAATGAGGTAGTAAATTGTTTGATGTTATTGATCAAAGGGGAAATCTAATGTATAGGACTATGGAAACGCCTGCCGCTTACTTAGTGGAAATAAAGTGTGCTAAGTTAATGAAACTGGGAGTAAGTGTCACTTCGGGGGCTGATCCGAGGGCAGTGACGGGGCAAAGAGAATGGGGGGTTACAGGGCTGTTATGTTCCTGAGTCGCAGGAGCCCAGGAACCAGCCAGGTTCGCTGATTAGTGAGGAGGGGCCAAGCTGGCAGGCCAGGTTCGCAGGTGTCCTGGCTACAGCCTCTTCCAAGTTTGAGATGCAGAGAGGAAACAATCTAAGTCCAGCTGGTGTTTTTGAGGAGTGCAGAGACAACTTTGCGGGGGCTCAAACCTAGAGGTGGGCTGACTTGGAGTCTGTGGGGCTGGGTGATCGGGCAGGGGATGAAGGGTAGGAGTCAGGAAGGGCTCAGCATGACTTCATGAAAGGCATGAGGGTATCAGCTTGCTCATGAGTGCTGTCATGAGTGAAGGGAGGATCTGTGACAGCCAGTGCCTCAGCCACTCTGGCCGAAAGGAATGCTGGGTTGGGAGACAGCTCTGTGCTCCTGATGGGCTTATGATGTTGAAGGCTTTGAGGTCTTTGGACTTTCATGAATTATGGAGGGTGTGGGAGCTACAACCCCAGCACTTGGTAACCTGAGGCAGGCAGAGGATTAGCATGAGTTCCAGGCCACCGCCACCAACAGAGGCCTCGCTCTGCAGCAGACAACAGGCTAAGCTGTGTGTTTCATATCTGTTCTGCCACCCAGTGAATTGAACGCTATCCTCTGAGGCACACAGACGTGAAAAGGCTGCAAAGGTGGAGATGGTGAACCTAAAGGTGGAGATGGTGAACCTGTATGAGCCTGCATGAGTTAAAGACAAGAACTGAGACCAGCAAAGGGAAGAAACAGTGTTCAGTTAGCATGTCACCTACAGCCACCTGTTTGGTGAGGAGTGTTGATCACTGTTATATGTACATATGCATTATACGTGCATGTGTTATATGTGTATATGTGTTATATGTATATTTATGTGTTTATGCATTATGTGTGTATATGTGTAATGTGTATATGTACTATATGTGCATATGTGTTATATGTGCTACGCAATGTATTGTATATGCATTATGTGTATATATGTTATGTGTATATGTGTTATATGTGCATATGTGTTATGTGATGTGTTATATGTGTATATCAAGTGAGAATATTTAGAATGGAAACTATGTTTTGATAAAAATATGTTGGATGAGATAAAGGTTATTCTATTTAAAGTAAATCTAAAATTTTTTTCTAAATTTTTGTTTTGATACTGGATCTTTTCTAGCATTGGCTGGCCTCAAACCTCCTATGTAACTGAGAGTGACCTTGTCTCCACCTCCTGAATGCTGGGATGGCAGGTGTGCACCACTACCCCAGTTTTATTAGGTGCTGGGGACCAAATCCAGGGCTTTGGACATGGTAGGGAAGCAATCCTCCCACGGAGCCAGACCAGCCTCTAAAGCACACCTGGAAAAGAAAAATGAAGTGTGCATCTGATGTTTCATACTCACTGTTTCTATGGTAACTGAGGTGGGGTGGGGTGGGTGGAGGGAGAGGCACAGATCAATGGGACAGAGAACTCAGAAACAGACCTACACAGACATGAGCAAGTGATACGTTTATATAGTTACAGCTTGGTGGCAGAAGGCCAGTCTCTCTAAAATGGCACCAGGACAATCATTCACCCGTTGGCAAACAGATGACCTCAGCCTGCACCTTACACTTAAGACAAAATTAATCCACTGTGGACCATAGACTTAAATGAGAAATGCAAACCCACAGAACTTTTCGAAGAACTTTAACACGCAGGGCAAAGAATTCTCTGACACCCAAAGCACAATCTATAGGAGAACATATAGATCAGATGTCATCACCCTAGACCATTGTTCCATAATGGTCTTAGTAAGAAAATGAAGGAACAGGTCATACCCGAGGAAGCATTTGTAAGCTGCACCCTGACAACGGCCCCGTATTCAGACGACTGTTGTGCTAGCTGGTCTTAATGGTCAACTCTTACTAATTCAGAACCTGGGAAGCATCACGAGATACTGTCCAGTGGGGGAAGATAGTTTGGTGTCTCTTGTGAAACCAGCGTGCTCTAAACATGTAACTTGGCATTTGCCACCTTAGGCCAACTGTTACAGAGTGAAAACAAAACCCAGACACAAAAATCTACACCTGGATATTTAAAGGAGAGTCACTTGCAATCTAGAAAGAAGCCGATATCTTTCTGCGAGTAAATGGTTAAGTAGACTATGATATATCCACACCGTGAGGTACTACTCAGCCATGGGAAGGAATAAACCACTGGCGTATGCTTAGTACTTGGATAGCACTTGGTTTTATGCTTAGTGTAAAGATTAATTTCAAAGAATTAAATACTGTATGATTCCATTGAAGTTCTGTCTTTGAAATGATAAAAGAACAGATGGAGAACAATAGTGGTTTTCAGGGGACAAGACCAGGGGTATGAAGCAGTACAATTATTGGGGATAACACAAGGCGGGCCCTCTGGTCTCAGACTCAAGATTCTCTGGACTCAGCCTCTTGAGCTGGGATTAGAGGTGCAACAAGATGCCTGGCTGAATGGGGAATTTCAAACAGACTAACCCACAATGAGACGAATGCAGAGTCCTCAGCCTAAGAAATGACACTCATGTAAGGGCCAGCTACAGTCCGGCCAGTCTCAGGAAGGGGACCTGGGCATTGTTACTTAAGCACTTGAACATTCCAGTTCTTGATCTGTGAGTGGGGAGCCCAGCAGGACCCACATCCATCCAGGGAATCACATATGAGCACACACAAAAGCCATCAGCGTGGGACCCCACACAGAGAAGGTAGCCTTCCATCACTAGTACCCCATGGCGAGGATGAAGATACTGATGACTGGGGACTGTAACAGTCAGCAGCTGGGGAGTGACAGGGATGAAACAGCATAGAACACCTCTGGGCACCTCCCAGTCATCTTGGAATGGAAGAGAATTCAGTAAGAAATTTTTTTTTTTTTTGTCTCCAGTATTGAGGATGGAATGCTCGGTCACGTACATACTAGGCAAATGCTCTACCACTGAGCTGCATTCGTGGTCCCAGTCAGGATTGTGAGGGAGTGTTGTTGCTCTTCTAGTCAAATCAAGGCTGCAAATGCTTCTTAGAGGGAGGGGCTCATGCGTCTCCTTGATGGAATGCTGACTGACTTGGTCACGTGCAGGCAACCATAGCTGCTCTGAATTCATGAGCGTAGCTTCCTGCCATGTCCAGAAAGCACTGTTTTGCTCTGGTCCCCCTGATAGCCCTTTCTCACACCTTTTCTGTCCTTGTTTTTGAGATGTTTTGTGAACCTTGGTGTGTGTGTGTGTGTGTGTGTGTGTATGTGTGTGTGCGTGTGCATGTTTGTGTTTACATGTGCAAGTGCATGTGTATGCATGTGTGTGTGTATGTGCATTCACATGCAAGTATGTGCATATGTTGGGGTGTGACATAGAAGTCTCATTTGTGGCTGTGCACTTCACAGACTTATTCTCCACACTCTGCCACATTGCGTTCTCTCTGGAGTCTATCTTCTGACACGCTCTTGATCCAGCGTCATTATTTTTTAAGGAGAATCCTAGGCCATCGCGTTCTCATGTACCTGCCTGTAGAGTTCGCTTCCTTGCTGGAATCTCAAGGCCATTACAGTTGTCATAATGACAGCTTGTCTTGGGACTTTGCTCAGCCAGGGGATGGTATTTTTGAATCACTTTTGGAGGTTCAGGGTCTGTGATCTTGACCCTTGCCCTTCTGACCCAGAGGGAGCCATGAGCTCATTGGTGGATGGGGGTCACATTAGCTAACTGTGGATGCTTAAGTTTCCTCTATCAGGAAGCCTTCTGAGACACCGCAACTGGCCCCCTCATCATTATTTTCCAGAGAAGACTGGAAAATGGTGGTTTGTGGCTCCGGAGGAGCCGGCCTGGCCACCTTCATCTCGCTCCCCTCTCACCTCCTTTCTCTGGCCATAGCTACTTGTTCTGGAACCTGCCCTGTTGACATTGTCCAGTGCAGCTATGTCTCTGCTAAATAAAAGAACTCCATCATTTTTATCTTTCAGAAGCCAGAAATTTATCTCTCCTGACCAACATGGAGGAGGGGAAAAAGATTGGCCGTGTTTGAAATGATGGGCTGGTCACAGAACACAAGCAAATGAAGTTAACATGATGTTTTTCCTCCAAGCAACAGAGCAACTGAAAGAAAAAAAATAAAGGCAAAAGCAAGCCCAAACCAAGTACTCAGAATTTTATTAAAGCCCCCATGGACCTGAGAAGCATTCAGAGATTCAGGGCAGATTTCTCTGCCAAGCTATACACTCAGGCAAGTGTTAACTGCCCAGTTACGACAGAATCTCATAAACAGAATTCTTCTGGGGCAGCCTTCTGCCAGATAACCTGGGGGTCCATTCTGCACCTTCTCCAACTTCTACTCATTTTGATTACGCTTGCTGGATACAAAGCAACTTCCTCTCGCCTCTGTGTGCCAGCAAGCACGTGAGAGAGGACTGGGGAATGCTGTGCAATTTCGGCCCAAATGTTCTGGGGGCAGAGACCCATCTCTGAGATGCCATAATCATTGCACCGGCCTCTTTATGAAACCACATGCTGAGCACCGGGCTTGCCAAGTATTACTGACCTTGGCATTGGAAGGCTTCACTGTGTTTGATCTGATGGGAACCTCAGATCGCAGAGATGTTGAGTCTTGTGCCTCAGTTCACATAGCCTGAAGGCAGCCATGCAAAGAAAGATAAAGGGAGGGTCCGAGATCATCACAGAGGTCTTTGGAGCCAGGCTGAGTTGTCTCTTAAACCCAAGCTAAACATGTTCATCGCTGCTCTTGGACAAAATGGGCACATGAGAAATGAAGTGGTGTGGGGGTTTCCGACAGCACATTTTACCTGTGATGTTTCCAGACCATCTCATGCAATTGAACAGACGCCAGGCTGCTGCAGGCTTGCTCTCCTGCACCAGGAAGGCGTCAGCCCAGCTGACTTCATATCAGTCTTTGACATAGATGGCTGAGAAATGGCTCAATGGAAGCATGTGTTTCCCTGCTTCATCCTCAATGAGCAGCCTTGAAGGGATGGGATTTAGATTGCGTTAGGGACACTGGTCCAAAGCGAATCAAGAGTAGTCGACTTTTCAGTTATGTCCCCAGAGTGATAAATGAGGTCGTGTTTTTTTCCCCCCCAAGACGAGGAGATGGGAATCCAACATGGATTTCAGACACATGAGAAAGAGCTTATGAATTTAGATGATAGTTCGGCAGAAATAAATTGTGCATCTGCTCATTCATTTTAATAAAGTGAAGAGATGCCATGTTGCTGGGGCCCTGGGAGAACCCTGGGTTCTTAAAATTATGATCCTATAATGGTAGCATTAAAATTTGTAATGCAGCCAGTACTTCCTGAATTGGAGGGAAAATTCATTTATAAAGTAAAAGTTCAGACTTTACAATGTAAATGGGAAGATGCGATTTTTCTTGGCTGGATAGGAATTAGTCCTGGGAGAATTGGGCAACATCTTGACCATAAAATATATTTTAAAAGTCTTGAGAGGTTTTCAGATGGCTCACAAGAACTTTTCTGGGCTATCTCTGTTTAGGTAAATTGTACAGGTACAGGCGTGCAGCGAATCGACTCAGCTATTTCTGCCTTGAACTTGATACTTCTTGTACGGGGGCAGTTACAGATTCTATTCCCATTTGAAATGAGTCTAGCCTGCTGCAAATACCAAAGTTATTTTTACTCAGCAGTATAAACACCAGGACAAGAGCTCTTATAGGGCGGCGATTACCCAGTTACTGTGAAAATTTACATGTTCAACAAACAGTATTGAGTTTTTTTTTATTACACACGCTCTCTATGTTGATATTAGAGAAAATGCCATGATCCTGATTGTAGGTTCCCCACTGACTTTAAACCCCAGTAGCCTTGCTAAGAAGTTTTTAAAAAATAGGTAAGTATTAAGTTCGTAGAAAGTTTTTAGGCGGAGCAGCAAGTTCAATTTGATTTGCTGATCAGCGGCTTGCATGTGTGGATGGAAAGGGACCAGGCTAGAAGCTGACCTGCAGCCGGTGGCAGAAGCCTGGAGACCCCGCTGCCGCTCACCTTTGTCTCTGGTGGAGGAGGGGCTTTTGCCCATCACCTTTGAATAAAACACGGACCCTGAGGAGGCCATACTCTGACTTAGACTCCAGGGCAGTTAGCAGATCTGAGGGCAGACCATACTCCCCAGGCATGTGAGAACCCTGATCTCTCATACAGACACACATTTACACACACACACACACCCTACATATAGACACACCTACACATAGATAATATACATATCTACATGTATATACATACATATACCTACATACAGAGACATAAATACCTGCATATAGGCATACACATATACACATACATGTACACACAAATACATATAGACACATACACATACCTATGTATAGATACATAATATATACATACAATGCAAACACAAAACACAATGCACAAATACATGTATGCATACACATGCATATATACGTAATATAAAACTATATATACACAAATACATATATATACACGCCAATATATGTGCATATATAGCCACATATATGAATATGCATATGCACAATACATGTATAGACATATATGCACACATACACATGCTTATATATATAAACACACACTATAAGTATAAGACATACACATATTTGTAGAAACCAATATAGACATGTATGCAATATTATATATAGCTATAGATACAAACATATATAATATATATGTAGACACACATATTTATACACATACACACATATATATACATACACACACATACACACACACACACACACACACATGCACAGATATATATGAGTGACTCCCTAACTGTCTGGCTGTCAATGGGCTGCTCTTTGAACAAGTGACATCTAGGACTTTAGATGTGGAAGCCAACATACTGATGTGGAAGATTTAGGCTGGTCCTGAGACCAGAGGTCTTAAAGAAGAACACAGGGACCCAGCATTGTGGGTAAGTTTCACACACATAACACACACCCTCGTGTGTGCATGCACATCTGACTAGATGATCAGAAGGTGGCAGAACTACAGAAGTGGGACCTGGCTGGAGGAGGCAGTTGCTGGATTGCCTGTCCCTGGGGATCGCATCTCGTCCTGGCATTGTCCTGTTAGGGCTCATCTCTGTCTTCTGTCTGACATGATGTAAGCTGCCTGCCATGCTCCCTCACTCCCCCTGAAGCCATGAGTTGTTTCTAGGGGTCTTCAGTCACAAGAATGAGAAAGACAACCAAAGATTGTTCTCATAAAATGCCGTAAGCTTGGACTTGGGCAGGCCAGCGTTGAGAATAAAATGCTGCAGGAGCCTGGGGAAGGATGCTCAGTCCCTAACTGAACTGGGCTTTGCTTTGCAACAAGCTGAATTTATTGGAATCAATTCTGGGCTGCTCCGTTTAATCTCACTTAGAAGCAGGAACTGGAAGTGAGTAGGCGCTGTGCAGGTTTTTCTCTCGCCTTTTTTCTCGCCTCACAGGACGCGCTGTGCATCTCCACTGTAAGGACTCCTTTATGTATTATTTATCAACATTGGATTTTCTTGTTTCGTGTTTCTTCCTTGGCTGATAAGAAAGATGATTCAGAGCTCTGGCAGTTTATGCAATGAGTTTATTCACTTCTGAAAAGGCTGTCTGTCTAGGCAGCGTGGCTCTCGGCCCACCTCAGGAACACTGAATTAGAGTGCTGGGGGCTTGTGTTGGCTTTCTTTGCCACAAGGGTATGGGTATGGGACCTGCTGTGTTCCCTGAGCAGTGCCCATCACCTATAAAACCACTGGCTTGGGTGAGATTCTTTCCAAAGCCCCCTTAACATGATTCTTTAAATTTGATGCCCTCTGTTGTTCACTGTTAAGTATTTATACTTTCTCCCTTGTTCATCAGTTTGTCGGGCATCTAGCGCTTGCTAACCACAGGTGCTAGTTAGTTATTACAGTGACCAAGTACTCTGCAAGAAACAACTTCAGAGGGCAAGGGGTTATTCT
Organism: Ondatra zibethicus; assembly: GCA_004026605.1. Taxonomy (NCBI): domain Eukaryota; kingdom Metazoa; phylum Chordata; class Mammalia; order Rodentia; family Cricetidae; genus Ondatra; species Ondatra zibethicus. The sequence continues at coordinate 96,863 of PVIU01001418.1, read as the reverse complement.
GGCCCACAGTTTACGTGGACAGTGCATCATGGTGGGGAAGGCACCTAGGTGGAAGTGGGACTCCTCACCTCACATCTCCACAGAACAGAAGGCTGAGCAGGGGGTGTAGACACTCAGATGGCTCCCCTGATCCCATCTCTGCCTTTTTATTTGATAGGGAGAGTCTTCACTCTCCCGTTGAATTTCTCTGGGAATGCCCTTACAGATAAGCCCGGAGGTCTGTCTCTGAGGTAACTCGGAAATCAACTGACAGTGAATATTAGCCATGACGTGGTCCAGGTTAGGGAGGTGACAGAAACAGGCAGTTGCACGGCACATTGGAAGGGGCTATTATACATTATGGGGATGTGTGCCTGTTATATGCATGCATATTAGGAGAGAAATATACAATAAACATCACATGTGACTCAGACAAGTATATACATGCAATACTCTATGTAACACAGACTCGAAAGATCATTAACACTGTACTAGAAGCTGAAATGAAGTCTGCAATAAATATATGCTGAATGAATAATAAATTCATCTCCTAGTTGGGTATAAAGGCTCTCATCTGCAAGCCTAGCACATGAGAAACTGAGGCAGGAAGATATCCACGCGTTCAAGGCCATCCTGGGATAGAAAGTAAGACTCATATTGCAAAAGAAAACCTCAAATCAAACATTTCATGTCACTTCGATGCTTAGTGCTAGAGTAAACAATGGAGACCAATGAAAGGCTCAGGTGCCTACTAATAGCTACCAAAGTACTCAAGTGGCATTAGGCATGGTTAGCTTTAAATGTCAATGTGACACAACCTAGAATCACCTGGAAAGAGAGTCTCAATGAAGGACTTTTTCGATCAGGCTGGCCAGCATCATCCATGGGGGATCTCCTTGATTGTGGTAATCAATGTGGGAAGACCCAGCCCCCTTTCCTAGGCAGGAGCATCCTAAACTTCCTAAGAGTGGAGCAATAGGTCTGAGCACGAGCAAGGAAGCAAGTGAGTGCGCATGCGTGCGTTTCTCTCTGCTCTTGACTGTGGATAAGAAGTGACTAAGTGTCTGCTAACTTAGAATTGCTATCAAAATAAACCCTTTCTCCGCTAAGTTGCTTTGTGCCAGGTTTTTTTTTTTAATCACAATGACAGAATGAAACTACGGTGATGCCAAGCCAGCGGGAGGTCAAGCTTGTGCTGGCACAGAGTGGGAGGAGCAATGAACTGGGAGATTGACAACCTGGATGTCGAAGGTTAAACTGGGGTTTTTCAGGCCCAAAGGAAAGGAGAGGAATTGCGGTAAAAGGAAACAGAATGCCCAGACAGTGGCGCGAGGGTGTGTTGTCATCTGGCGGGGATGAAGGCAATGTGGCCCGTGGGCAGTGTTTGCAGCCACCAGGGCCTGAGACTCAATGATCTTACTTGTAAAATGGTTCAGTACAAGGCGGTTTGTGAAGGGCTGTGCCACTTTCCAGCTTTCTCCATTCTGGTGGCTCTTGGATCTCTATTAAGAACTCATGCTCACGTGCTGCAAATTCATTTGGCTAGCAGCAGTGCTCCCTTCTCAGAGTTAGATGGTGGGTGTTTTAGAAACTGCGTGGTTGTTGCTTTTAGTGTGAGGATGTTGCCTTTGAATAGAGGCAGGTGCATGGAGTCTTCAGAGGACACGGTGCTGTGGAGGGGCTCAGGACCGAGACTCTGCCAGCTGAGTGAAAAATGGCTTTTATTGCCACTGAGTTGCTCCTGACCCTCTGAGCATCACCAGAGGGTAAGGGAGGCACAAAATTTGCATGGGAGTTCACACAGGGATGATGGGGCTCAACACATCACGGGCATAATTACAAAGGACTGATTAATGCAATCAATCACTTGGCTGTCTAGTCTACAGACTCCAGGAGCAACTAGAAGCAGCAGCTACACGATAGATACTTTTTTTCCCCACTTGCAAAACTCCAGACATTTTACATCACACATGAGCACAGTCTAGAGCCAGCATGGGTGTGTCAGCAGTTTAAGCAATGCCACTCTGCTGCCAGAGGACAGTTTGTGACGGGAGTGGCGAGGTCATCGCACCTCCCACCTCCTCCATCAGCTGAAAGGGAGCCTGTCTGGAAGATGGCTTCTATTCACAGGGCTTGGCTTTTCCTTGGAGAATGTTTCTCTTTATTCTCTGTGGTCAAAAAATCCACCACTCTGGGCTGGTGAGATGGCTCAGCCTTGACAGGCCCTTGCTGCCAAGCTTGGTGACCTGAGTTCAGTCCCCAGGACCCACATGGTGGAAGCAGAAAACTGATTCCCATAGGCGTCATGATAACACGCACGAGCCCTCCCCGAAACAGATAAATGTTATAAAAAAACAGCAGTGACAGGAAATCCAGCCCCTGTCCTGCCTGAAGGACTTCTGAAGTTTGAATACTAGATTTAGTGGAGGATCTCATGTTTCCCATGATCCTTGGTGTGGGAGAAGAAAGCAATGAACTCCCCTCTTCTTCAGAAGGTGAGCGTGGGGAGAGAGCATCAGCTGGTTTTCATGGAAACCCTCCTCAGTTATGGGATGGCGAGCAGAGGATGCCGTTTTTGAGCCAGATCTCAGATGAAGGGATTGCCTGGAAGTGGACAGACCAGGAGCCTAGGTGCTCTGAGGGACACTGCTGTTTACAGAGGGGAATGTTGCTTACACTTGGGTGTGCTGCTTCATTCCCGTCATGTCTCTCTTCTCTCTACATCTGGGGTCACCCCATCACTCCACACAAAGCCTGGTGAAGACCTCTTGGCTCAGGTTTGCTTTTGTTCAAAATCTCAGCCAACAGAGAACTGTCAGCTAAATGGGGATTCTGAGGCCTGACTGAAGTCTCACAAATTCCCCTCTCATGGCAGTAAAATGCTTCGTTGGAAGAGGGAGTTGGGAACTGTTTGGAAACACGTTTAATCATCTTCTGAGATTTATCTGGTTGTTAAAATGTCTTGGGCTCCACCCTCCAGGAAAAGCCACCCAAGTCAGATAATTTACGTGGGTTCGATTTTCCCAGAAATATGGCTGTGGGGATGAATCTCCACTGAGCGAAGGGAACATGTAATTATGTGGTCAGTGTTTAGATACAGGTGCAGGGAGGTTTGCAGGGCTCTCCTAGGGGAAATCACGACTTAGGGAGGCAGGAGAATCTCTGTGAGCACACTAACTTAGATGGCAGAGAAAGTTGGAGGGCTGGGTAAATACACCACCCCAGACTTCTGGAGAAAGAAGGAGGTGTAAAGGGAGTTTGCTCCATTTTCTTTCATTTATTTTCATTTCTCTTCTCTCCTCCTCCTCCTCCTCCTCTCCTTTCTGATACAGAAGTCTCCTGTAGTCCACACTCTCTATGTAGCTGAGGATGATCTCGAACTTCTGATCCTCCTGCCTCCAGTTCCTGAGTGCTAGGATTACAAAGGACTATATATCACAGGATTCCGTTGATCTGCAATGCCCCGAATAACCAGTCACTGGAGAGTGATAGCAGATTAATTGCTGCTAGGGTTGAGGGGCAGGGGAATGAGAAATGAATGCTGATGGTGCAGGTTTCTTTGTGGGGTGACAGAAATGTTCTTAAATCAGATAGTAGTTATGGGCACATGATTCTGTGGCTATATTGAAGCCCAGTGAGCAGCAAACACACTTAACCATTGAACCATCTTTCCAGGACCTTATAACCCAGGTTATGAGGTGTCTGGGGAGAAGGGGGCTTTAAGTGCCTGATACTTGAATGAGGACCTGAATAATCCCAGTTCCGGGGAACAGACACAGGGAGATCCTTGGGGCCTGCTGTCCAGCCTAGACAGTCAGTGAGCTTCAGGTTCACTGAAACACCCTGATGGCATCTGAAGAACCACACCTGACATTAACCTCTGGCCTCACAAAGAAGTATTTAGAAGCTTCTAGAGACACCCCCCCCAAACAGAAGCCAAGGGGCAAATGAAGGAGGTCAACATCAGTGCTCACCGAGACATTCAAATGTAGCCCAGTGACACACCACTGCAAACAGACTAGGGAGACTAAATAGACCGACAATAAACATAACCCCAAATGGAGAGCAGTAGACCAAGAATTCTGCACAGCAGCCCAATAGCAGCACAGCATCTCAGTTCTCATGGGCTGGTCCAATATAAACCCAGATAATCGCCTTAGAGTCCTGGCTGTTTCCACAAAGTGCGTTCAAACACTGCAGCCAGAGGTGAAGCCCGAACAGAATCACGCACATGCATTCACATAGGCCCCAAAGTCACAGCCCACCAGGTTTGCCCCAGGACTACCCACACTGCCTCCACATAGGAAGCAACCCAAATGTTCACACGTAAGTCCATGAATACATTCAGATATATTCGCACGGCAATGCATGCAGATAGACTCTGGCTACGTGGGAAGACAGAAGAATGTCACCAAAGCTGTTCATGAGAGATCTGCTGTAAAAGAGGAAACCTAGGAAGAGAATGGTGTAAGGGGACAGAGGTGCAGTGGGTACATGGGGCAGGGGGAAGCTTCCAAGTTGTGGCTCCTGTTCTACTTATGGTGGGAGTTTGTGTCATTGGTCAAGAGTTCAATCGCCCAGGCTGGATGCAATCACCTCTATGACAGTCCTGTGTTTATTCCGAAGGTGGTGTCTCTTGGGTAAGCCATACTGAGCGCAACCTACACATTTCAAAAGGCCCCGATAAAACAAGGGAGGGACTTTAGGTGGCTAATTTGGAGGGATGCTGTGGGCGACTTCTTTTTCCAGTCTAGATACTGTGAAATAGAAAGAAAATCTAGAAGCTTCTGTTTGCGAGGAACCCTGGGGAAGAGCTCCAGGTGTTGAGGACAAGTGGTGGTTGAGGGTTTAGCTCTTACCAGGACATTTCTGCCATTCCCTTTAAGGCTCAGGGGACATTGAAGAAGAGGAGGTAGAAAGGATTTAAGAGCTAGAGAATGGAGAGAAGGGCTTGCAAATGCCATCTCCAGCTTATAACCATGGTGTACAGCAGTTGCTGCTCAAGACTGGGCCCATCATCAGTCTATCATGGATCAGGGAGGGGCTCTGCGAACTGAAATTCCGAATGTTGGTAGATGGGGAGGGGCAGCCACTATCTCCAGTTGAGATTTTGAAACTCATGTCACACAGATGCCCTGGGTTAAACTCAGCGGCTCACAAAACAAAACAAAATGAATGTGGGAGATGGCACATTGAAGGGGGAGTGGGGAAGGATGACAGGTGTGGAAGAGATGAGAGAGGGTGGGTGTGGGAGTACCAAGGATTATTCATCATAAACATGTATGACACTGTCAAAGAATAAATTCAATAAAAGTTATAAAAGAGAAGATTCAGATAAAAATATATGGATTGTATGTGAGTAGTCACAGCAGCCTATTTATAGTACCCAAACAATTGAAAATGCCCAAATGCCTTTGGATAAATGAATGGCTAAACAAAATGAGATATATCCCATAGTGGAATATTACTTAGTCATCAAAAGAAGCATGGATTGACCCTACAATAAGGATGAACCTAGAAAACATGCTAAGCAAAGAGGCCAATCACAAAGACTACTACAGGCTTCTCTTGATGTGAAATGTCCTGAATAACCAACCAATCCTTGGAGACTGAAAAGAAAATTGCTAGGGGGCTGGGGAAGTGAGTGACGACAATGAAGATTTCTTCAAGGGGTAGCAAAAAAGTTCTTAAACCAGAGAGCAGTTATGGCCACACGGTTTTGTGAATGTATTAAAATCCAATGACTTGCACATCATCAAAGGGTGAGCTCTATGGTACATGAATAATGTCTCAATAAACCTGCTACTAATAAAACCGTAATAGATTGAGGATGAAAAGTGATAAAGTTAGAGATGAAATAAACCCCTGTCCTCCGGCCTCAGCCAATTCTGTGAGAGAAAAAAGCAGATATTCCACACCAGACAGGAAATGGCTCCTTCGTTGTTTGCTAAATGCAGTGAGGAAGGGGGATGTTGTCATAAACACATTAGGAACAGATTTACACGCTGGGCGACTCGGCTCATCACACCCACGTCAGCAAAGACAACACAGAACTTGTAACAGGTCACAAAACAGGGCCACGGACGACAGCCTGGCTGCCACGCGGCTTCAGTGTAAAGATCAGCCATTATGCAGGACCGCTGGAAAATGAACAACTCCTATATACATGACAGAAGCTTGATAGAGATTTTCTACAATGCGACAATAATCTTTAACATTTACACAAGTTTTCCAATAGGGACATGTGTTCTGAAGGCGGGGCAGGCTCCCAGCTATCAATTGTATGAAACAATATCTAAAGAATCCATTATGCTGGAGGAAAAGTAGGATCTTTAGTTTTCATCTCTTTGTAGAAAACGATGCTACCTGTCTAAGGTGCGATGAAACCCTGGAGAATCTGCAGGCCAACAGGGGAGAGGAAAAGAATTATGAGGCATTGCTAGGTAGTTGCTTAAGAAAATAACTTCATATTGAAAAAGCCAAAGGCACCAGGAAAGTAAGACATGGGATATCATGTTACAGACATGTTACAGAATTAGAGGTCACATTGCAGGCTGCCTCTGACTGTTGTGTCTGTCCAGATCTCTGGGTCCACTGGACAGCTTCACCTCTCTGAAAAAACTGGGGCTTTCTTTGAGTCTTGTTTGCTCTTATTTTTCAGTTAGCAGACCAGAGTAAAGTTGTATGGTCTTACTACCATACATATTGTAATGCTGTGGTTCAACCACAAAATATGTATGTGGGAAGAACTCAGGTTGCACAAGATGGTGCCAGTTAACATTCCAGCAGGGTGGGGGGTAGCTCAGGAGCCCCAACTACTGATTGAGGGACTCTTGGCTGTTGATGTCTGCTAGGGTTGGGAGAGTCAATTTTCTCTAAGGGTGTGGCCTCTGATGTAGGGCTTCACATCCTTGAGCATATAGATAGCACAGACTGGACTCAGTGGTTATTAAAAAGGGGGGCACCAAGTTTGGGGATATGGAAGTAGATGTGGGAGAAGTAATAAGGACAAGTTTGGGGTGAATTTGATCCAAATACAAAGTATGAAATTATCAAAGAATTAATAAAAATATTATATTAAAATTGCAAAAATTTATTTCTTAAATCTAAATTACTGATCATCAACTTAAGGTATGATTTACAAATTAAATGGACTTACTAAATGAAGAAAAAGATTGATACTTGGTTTTAAAACTCTGAAACTTATTTGCAAACACAGTGTATTAAAATTAGCAAGAAACTGATTTACCTCTGCCCCCAAGACCTGAGATTGACAGGAAATGTAAGTTGGTCAGCTAGAGTTAGTTGAATATCTACTAAGCTCCAGGGAGAAATCGGAAGTCTTTCTTTGGAAGCTTTGGTGGTTAGGATGAGAACAGCCTCCATAGGCTTGTATATTTGAATGCTTGGTCTCCAGTTGGTGGAACTGTTTGGGAAGGATTAAGAGGCATGGCCTTGTTGGAGAAGGTGTCTCCTTAGGGGCAGGCTTTGAGGTTTCAAAGCCCAAGCAATTCTCAGTTAGCTTTCTTTGGTGCTTGTGGCTAAGGATGTGAGCTCTCAGCTTCCATTCCAGCATCTTCTCACCATGGTAGTCATGAGCTAACCCTTGGGAACTGTGATCCTCGAGTGAGACTCTTTCTTCTATACCTTGGTAATGGCGTTTTGTCATGACAATAGAAAAGTAAGACAGAAATTGGTATGAAAGCGCCGCCGTGACTGCCTGTGCACCGTCCGCTTGAGGGTTGTATGTGAGGCGAACACCTTATTGAATACAGTCTTGTAATAGGTAAAGGATCACAGTTCTCTGAAACAGAGAGAAACGTACTCTACCCACAACAAGAAGGAACATTATGCAAAGAAAATATGGGAAACACACATTCCCAACAAGCCCACACGCCTGCGACCCCACTGTGAGACATGCTCATGCCTGTAGGCAACACCTTCTTAGACATTATCCAAGGCAGTCCCGACTTGAAATGATCAGCATTTCCATTCTGAGCTGGCAAGTCTTGACCTTAATGTCTACTTTCCTCTCTTCCTGGGGTATCAGTTAAAGTTGTTGCCATATGTTTGGATCCCTAGTATCCACATGAAAGCTGGGTGGGCATGGGTGGTAGCCTACAATCCCGATGCTCAGGACACAGAGAGAGGCTGTATTCAGAGTTGACTAGCTAGGTCACCTGAATTGTTGAGCTCTGGCTCCAGTTAGAGACTCAATATATAAGGTATAGAGTGATCAAGGAAAGCATGTGATTTGAAGATTTGGTTTCCATACACATGCGTGCATCTCTGCATACACTTGTACATGCAAATGTATGCCCCCATACGCATGAATATTTATACACATGCACACTCTCTCAGTCACAATACAGACACATAAAACATGGAATGGCCCTTTGGATAAGGATGGCCCATGTTTAGAATTTCATTGTCATCATAGTGACGAGGTCCCCACTATCCCCTTCATCTTCTTCATTTGCGTGTTCTCCATAACTGTCTCCATCCTGCCATCCTCTCTACCACCCTCATCCCAACATCTCATGAACAGTACATGCTTTACCACGCCCTTAACTAGCTTTGGAGGAATGGTATCAAATATGTGGCTTTGTCTCTGACCGAAAGAAGCTCTGACATTAGCATGCGTCCATCCCACGCATAACACTCGTGACTTCTTGGTCAGGCACCAAGTCGGCAGTAGAGTGAGGTCTTACATCTCAACCCCCCACTGCTATAAATGGGAAACAACACATGGTCCATGCCTTCAATAAACAATGGTCCTCAACACACAACAACTCAAGCTTTGTTGCTGTTGTTATGTTCATGGGTCACCATGCAATCACCAGGAAAATCCACTCTCCCGCCTTGCTGCTGTGTAGACTGGCCTCTTCATCTGCTCTTATCTCATCCTACAATTGCAACAGGACTCAAATAACATAGTGCTGTGGAAATGGCACTTTGGTATTAAAAGTTACTTTCTTCTTCTTCTTTTTTTTTTAAGATTTATTTATTTATGATATATACTATGTTCTGTCTGCATGTGTGCCTGCTCACCAGAAGAGGACATCAAACCTCATTATAGATGGTTGTGAGCTATCATATGGTTGCTGGGAATTGAACTCAGGACCTCTGGAAAAGCAGCTAGAAGCCAGTGCTTTTAACCTCTGAGCCATCTCTCCAGCCCAAAAGTTACTTTCTTATGGACGACTAAGAGCCTTTTGTCTCCCAGAGCTCAGGCGTTTTAGACACGCAGCAGCCACAGGGGCCCTGTGACGCTGCCCTGGAGCTTACCTCTTTCTTGGTGAATTTTGGCGAGTGATCATTTTTGTCATCGATCACGATGGTGGCTGTAGCTGTGCCTGTCAATCCGACGTCCAATCCTGCCATATCTTGAGCCTCAATGATCAGTTCATACTTGGGATTTTCCAGGGTCTACAAGCAAAGAAACACCAGAGAAGAACAGGGTTTAGATCTGAGGCGCTGTTTTGGAGAACTGGCGAGCGTGTTCCCGATGCCTTTAGTCTTTAACTGGCTATAACTTTTTTTTAATTTAATTTTTTTTCATTTTACATACCAACCACAAACACAGTTCCCCCTTCCTCACCTTCTCTCCCCCACCTTCTCACCACCCAAACCCCACCTACTCCTCAGAAAGGGGAAGGCCTCCTATGGGGAGTCTGGAATATCAAATTAATGAAGGACCAACCCCCTTCCCCCAGTATTGAGGCTGAGCAAGGTATCCCTCCATAGGAAATAGGTTCCAAAATCCCAGTTCATGCACAAGGGATAAATCCTGGTCCCTCTGCCAATGTCCCAACACACTGTCCAAGCCACAGAACTGTCACCCACATTCAGAGGGCCCAGTTTAGTCCTCCGCAGGTTCACCAGCTGTCAGTCCAGAGTCAGTGGGTTCCCACTAACTCGGGTCAGCTGTCTCTTTGGGTTTCCCCATCATGATCTTGACCCCTTTGCTGATATAATTCCTTTTCCCTTTCATCAACTGGTCTGTGAGGCTGTGTGTAAATAAATCCCCCTTAGGGGGCAGAGGACACTCAGCACCCTTTTTTTCTGGTAAGCTGCAGCCATGCTTCCTTTGGAGACTCATCAACCACCTCTCTGTGTTTTCTATATGGAAAACTTCTAGAATCATCTCTGATGAGAGACACCAATAAGAGCACCCAACCCAGGGTGTGACAGCCAGGCCAGCTCTGTCTGTGTTGGGCAGTATGGGAAAGTAACTTTTACCCCTCTGGTGACAATTTGGTAGCACCAGCTGGCAGTGCAAGGTGAGCTGTCTCACACCTCCGCAGGGCTGGGACAGGAGCCGCTGGGTGCAGCCAAGTAGAATGGCTCTGTGGACATTGTACGTTGGAGAAAAGGAGATGGCTGCCCAGAGCCATCCTGGCCGGAGGATTTCTCTGCTGATAAAGATTCTCCTCATTTGCTTCAGTCGCTTTAGATTGATTTCTTAATGACTCACTGAGAGAGCCGGAGTGAGGCCACCTTCAGTGACATAAATAGAAGGTGTTCATAATCGCACTCACAGCCTGCCAGAGTGACGGCTTCCAAAACTGGGGTTCATAGCAATCAGTGTTTAATAGGGTCCCGAAGGGGCAAAGAACAAAACAGCAATGGGGGACCTCCCATTTCCTTCCAGAACTACAAACTCATGTGGTGAAGTAGTTGCCTGTTCCCATGGACCCCGTGTGGGAGGTGTGTGCGCACGTGTGTGCGTGCGTGCGCATTTACAGAGGCCAGAGGAAGACTTTGGGTACCCTGTTCTATCACTCTCTGGCTTTTCCTTTTGCGGCAGGGTCTCTCACTGAACCTGAAGAGCAGTCAGCACAACCTCTCAGCACTGGGATTGCAGGCACATAGGTGACCACACTTAGCTTTTTGTGTGGGTGCTGGGACCCAAAATCATGTCCTAATGCCTGTATGCCAAACTCCCTCACTCTGGACCATCTCCCCAGCTCCACAGAAACTCTTAACAGACTGTCCTTTAATTAAGAGGTCCCGAGCTACCAACTTGATGAGTTAGAAAGGCTCTGTTGGATAGCTTAGTGGCGTCTAGTCAAGTCATGACCATGATCCTGAGGGGTACTGGCATGCTCCCATGACAGGGTTACCCAGGTTTTCGCTCTAGCTCCATCAGGATTGATGGTCCCAAGCTCCCTTAACTGCTGAGTGTGAGCAATGTACGACACCATGCTCAGTCTGATGCTGCTGGGCAATGGCACCCACTGTGCTGGTGACAAATTGAAGTCAGGTACCATGGGAAAATGTCAGGCTACTTTATATGGATTTCCATCATCAACCACATGGGCAGGGCTGTTCTCCATTAGTGCCTGCAGTCTCCCAAATCCTTCTTGGGTGTCTCCAGAAGTTGCAGCCAAAACTCTGAGCATTCCAGGTTCAGTTTCTTACAGATCATCTTTATTCTTGCAATAGAACTTTGTGCTCATTTTCTGTGTGCCCGCATTTGTATGAATACACGTGTTTGTATACACACACACACACACACACACACACATGAATTCCAGTGTTACATGCACATGGTGGCCAGCTCAGTGCTGTTCCTCAGGTGTTTCCCACCTGTTCTTCTGAGACAAGGTCTCTCACTCACCTAGGGCTTGCCATGTAGGTTAAGTTGGCTACCTGTCTCTGCCTCCTCAACGCCGGGATTACAAATGTAAGCCAGCACGCCTGACTTTTTTTTTCTTTTTGAAAGCAGGTGTTGTGGGGATTGAACTCAGGCCTTTGCTCCTGTAAGTCAAGCGCTTTACTGAACCATCTCCCAAGCCTTTTATACAGTTTTGAAAGCACTTGAAGACTGAATAAAAAGTCAAGTAGATTTTTTTCCACCAGTGTGGAAGAGTGTGCTTAACGATGTATACCAACAGTATTCCTGAGCTTCTTTTAAGATCTGTGTCAGATGCAGGAGTGTGAGCAGTGTAGTATCTTCTCTTACCAGGTCTCTTTCTAGTGTTGACAGTTTAAATAACAAAGCAATGAACATCTTTGCTCAGGAAACTGTGTCTACATTTGGGCTCAGTTTTTGCTTTTGTTTGTCTTTGCATGGTATATCCCAAGATTTTGGAATTACTAGGTTGAAGGGTATGGCTAATTCAAGTGTGCGGTGTGTGTGTGTGTGTGTGTGTACGCATGCATGTGCATGCATTTGCACATGTGTGTGGAGGCCAGAGGTTGATGTTGATGGCTTTCCACTGGATTTATTTATTTTTTTAAAGATTTATTTATTATGTATACAGTACTCTGCCTGCATGTATGCCTGTAAGCCAGAAGAGGGCGCCAGATCTCATTACAGATGGTCGTGAGCCACATGTGGTTGCTGGGAATAGAACTCAAGACCTCTGGAAGAACAGCCAGAGCTCTTAACCACTGAGCCATCTCTCCAGCCCCTCCACTTTATTTATTAAGGCCGAGTCTTTCTCTGAACCTGGAATACATCAAATTGTCTAGTCTATCTAGCTAGCTTGCCCCCAGGAGGCTTGTTTCCACCTCCTGGGTCCTGGGTTTATAGGTGTGCTTTTATGCCTGCCTGGTTGTTATGTGAGTGTTGGGATCTGAACTCTGGTCTTCACACGGTGTGGCAAGCACTTTCTGCACCGAGCCGCTTCCCAGCTCCTTGAGGCTTTCTTTTCCTAGTTCAGTTTTGCTTTTTAGGCAGAAGCTATGCACTGCTCACATCCTGTCCTGTTAGGACCGTGAGTGTGTGACACAAGGACTATCATACCCCTAAAAAAAAAAAAAAACCTTCTCTGACCTTGCCTAGGTAGTCAGCTAGGGGTCCATGATGGTTGTCTGAGCACGTGACCCAACTCAAATTCTCAAGTTCGATCTGGAATGTGCTTCTCTCGGAATACACAGAGAAAGGCAGCTCTTCTATTGAACTTGGAGGTGGTAAGACCCAGTCTGGACAGGTCATGTCCATCTGCATCCTCCCAGGGAAAGCCAACCAATCAGGAAGATAATGCAGAGCCAGAGGTAGAGACAGAACTCTCTCTCTCCAATGTCTCTCTCTCTCTCATACATTCTGATTGCATCACCCCTCCCTCTACTCCACCAGCACCCCAAGCCTCCCTTCCCTCTGCTCTTCCCAGTTCTCCCCACCCACCTCCCCTCTCCCCCATATCCACTGCCCCTCCATTCCCCTTCAGAAAAGAGTAGCAATAGCAACCGAACATGGCATAACAAGAGCAACAAGACTAGGCACAAACCCTCATAGCAAGGTTGGACGAGGCAACCCAGTAGGAGGGAAAGGGTCCCAAGAGCAGACAAAAGAGTCATTGATACCCCAACTCCTACTCAGGATTCCCACAAAAACCTTAAGCTAAGCAACCACAGATGTATGCAGAGGACCTAGCACAGACCCATGCAGCCTCCATGGCTGCTGCTTTGGAGACAGAGCACTCTGTCTGCACTCTTGGAAGCCATCCTTGAAGCCGCGTCACCTCTCAGACCCTGTGGGTCCTACGCACAAATGAATTTCTCCTTTCCTCAAGATGCTTGATTCAGAGGTTCTGTGAGGAGCAACCAGGCAGTTTTTGACTAATATTGCATCTAATGGTGTGATCGATCATCTGGCTACTACAATAAAGTGGGAGGGCTGTGGTACCCCACAGAGTGGCACAATAGGCCCTTCATGACAGCATTCCAGTCACTTGACAAATACATTTAAACTTGTTCTTCTGCAGAAAATGATTCCCACCCCTTCTCGTGTGTGTGTGTGTGTGTGTGTGTGTGTGTGTGTGTGCACGCGCGCGCATGTGTGCATGCTTGTAGAGGTCAGAGATCAATCTTAAACAACATCCCTCAGCTACCATCTACCCTGTTTTAAAACATTTAAACTCAGTTTTTGACTATGTGTCTGTGTGGGGATATATGCACAAGAATGCAGGTTCCTTTGGACGCCAGATGACAGTGTTGCATACCCTGGAACTTGAGTTTCAGATAATGGTTGTGAGCCACCATGTGGGTACTGGCGCCAAACTCAGGTCTTCTAGAAGAGCGGCAAATGCTCTTACCCACTGAGCCATCTCTCTGGCCTTCATCTTGATTTTTGAGACAGGGTCTCTCAATGGAAGCTGAGGCTCACAGGCCAGTTTGCCTCGGGGATCGATCAACTTATTTCCTTCCCAGAACAGAGATTACCCATGGGCACGACCTGCCTGGCAATTCATGTGATTCTGGGGATGGAACTCAAGACCTCAAGCTTGGCGAGAACCTTGCAGACTGAGCCATTACCCAAGCCCAAGACCCGCTTTGTAAATAGTTCAAAGGTCAAGGTTGAGGAACTTGTGTTCACACACAAATCAGAGGAAAGAGGAGGTGAGTGCGAATCCTCACAAAAGTGAAGAAGAAGGGCACACCAGCATAACTCTTATTGTCTAAGTAACTGTAAAAATAATTTTTATAAAATGAACCAGTCAATTTCCATCTCCCGGAGTAAATAAAACTTTATGGCTGTAATGGGAAATGGATTGATTAGTGTGGTAGGAAATCCATCAGAGTATGAAGGAGACAAATTGTAGAGTTTGCACGGGCTGCTCCAAAAGTCTCAATTTTCTGGCAAACTTAAAGCTTACATTAATGAAGTTTTCATTGCTAAAGTCATAGCCAATCATTGTAAGAAAGTAAAAATGGGGCCGTCATTTTGAAAGTGGAAAGTGAGGAATCTCTTCCTTCCCCCCCACAACAACAAACCCCAAGACTCAATTAAAGTTGGCGGTGATGGGGCGGGACACCTTCCACCTCCTACCCCCCACATGTGCGTGCGCGCGCACACACACACACACACACACCACATGCACACGCACGCACACTCAGTTTTTGGCACCTCTGTGCTTAGGTAGGCGCCTGCCAGGCTACTGGATAAGTCCTTCATAATTTAGCTGCCCGGTTCCTGTCAGCTAGCCAATTGCTTCTATGTTTTCACTGTGGAGAGCGATTTTAAGACAGAAAATTCACTTGTCTCACAGGATTTGGAATTTTTCTGCAGCAAACACAATTGCTGGGCTTGGGTGGCTCAGAGAACAGAGCATTGGCTGTACAAATGTGAGGACTGAAGTTGAAATCCTCAGAAACCACTTAGAAGCCAGACATGGCAGCTCCAAGTCCAGGGCGAGAGACCCCCACCTCAACTGAAAAATTGAGGAAATCATTTGACACCAAGTTGGGACATTCACATGCGTGCATACATGCACACATACATATACGCACGTGCCTAGGACACACGTGTACACCCATATGTGCACACATGAACACAATGAGAATACAGTGAGAACAAAGAAGGCAAGCAGCAATAAAAGCATCTGTCCATGCACCCCAGAGATGTTATTTTGATTTAATCACCAGACAAGATGCCCCTTGGGAAGCTTCGATACTCCTGTATTGCTCTTGGAAGCTTCGCTTTCTTGGACCTATTCCCCACTTTGGCTGTTTTACCAGAAGCCATTTTTTGGCTCCCTAGCTCCTTGTGGTCACTCTTACTTGAAGTTCATGGACCAATGTATATGCCTCATGGCCACTCTGCACTTGTTACACACACAGATGGTATTAGTTGAGCATCCAGCCATGGTGGTCTTCTTTAGGAAACACCCTTGAATCAGAGATATGGGCCATGGTACCCTTCTGGACTGACTGAATCATAGCAACTCATGAACCCAAGCTTGGACAGTCAGATTCTGGGAGGATCTAAGGGCCGCAGTGACAGAATGCAGGGAACGCCTGCAATTCTTCCGCGCCCCCAGGCTCAGTGTAGGGCTCTGCCTTTTCAAGCATTTAAGAGAAGCAGATCACTGTCTGCATGGAGGCACTCAGTCTCTGTAGGGACAAGGCCCCCCACTGCCTAGCTGCCCTGTCTCCACACAAATAAGCTAAAGAGGGTGGTGCGTGCCCCACAGCCCCCTCCAAGCTAGGCTGCCTGTGCCACAGGCCTCTCTTGATGCTCTGTCTACTTAGTTCAAGGATTAAAGGGCAGATGGCTATAGTCAAACTAATTTCAAAGCTCCTCTGAACTGTGCCATGCGAAAGGCACCAAGATGGCTAGAGAGACACAAGCCTGGGCCTCAGGGTTTGCTGCTCCTAAATTCCAGCTCTTCTTACTTCGATTGTATAACATATCACAATCATGTTCTTTCAGTAGCAGAAGCAGGCAGAGTCAGTTTTGGCTGCCAGCAACCAAATGCACCTGTGGTGAGGACAGTGTTCCAAATCTATCCTCTGCTTCATCAGACTTGGGGAGCTGAACCAAGATGGTACTTTCTTGGTCTCCTGATCAGATAAGCACATGTGACTGATCCTTGCCAACAGACTGAAGTGATACCTTGATGTGGCTCTGGAATCTTCCGCCCAACCCTCTATATAATATGCCCTCAAAAGCAAAGGTCCTAGGTTTGTGACTGTGTTTCAGAGTATGAGCTGGGCCTAAGTCATTGTTTAGGATCACAGGCCATTTATAACCTTCTTCCAGCAACATGAGAGTGGTTTCCTTTTGTTGATTTAGGTGTGTGTATACAAGTTCATGTGTGTATGTGTGTGTGTGTGTGTGTGTGTGTGTGTGTGTGTGTGTGTGTGTGTATGTGCTCTCAGGTGTATGTGTGCCTGTGGAAGTCAGAAATCAGTCAATGTGCTGGTTCTTCCCCAATTGCTTTCTACCTCATTTTTTGAGACAAGGTGTCTCTCACTGAGCCTGGAGCTTGCTGCTTCAGCTAGATTGACTGTCCCAAAGGTTCCAGAGATCCCCCTATGTTCACCTCCCCAGATCTGGAATTACAGGCACATACCATCAAACCCAGCTTTTCTGTGGATGCTGGGGATCAAATTCAGGTTCTCACGCTCTTGAGGAAAGTAGTTTGCTCTCGGAGCCTTCTCCCTAGCCTGCCTGGCTTTATTCTAAACACCTGTTGACTAGCTCCCCAAGTAGATGACCAGTTTCTTCCAGGCAAGGACCATACCTTTGGCCCCAGCACCTAACCAGGACTTAGCACACAAACTGAGCTATTTACTACTGTTCTTGATAATGAAGATGTATCACTGTTTCCTGACTAAATTGTGTCTCAAAAGGCTCACAGTCCCAGCTTCCATTGCAAATCAAAGCTGTTGGTTCTCAGAGTTGGCTCCTACTTTGGGGAGCTGGAGTTTCATTTTGCCTGAGAAATGCGTAGTTCCAGCCTGGGGAAATGAAATTGGCTGTTCTGATTTTATTTGAAGCGATCTGATCTGCAAGACACAGCTAAGAGAGTCAAGCTGCTCGCCGGGCTTGAGTTCCGCAGCCACGCATGTCCATTGCACTTGGGGTCTCTCCTGGGAGTCTTCCCGTTGCCATTGCTAGATAACTCAGCAACGGTGGGAGAGACGGTCTATCTGCAGCGGCAATCCTCCAGTGAGTCTCCACAGACATGGGCTGGGTTCACTGATCACACTGATTTGAAAACCAAACGTTTCATCTTGAAAAAAAAAGAGTCAAGCGGTGTCATTAAATACGACAGCTAATCAATCACAGGGCCCTTGATGTTGTGACGATGACTTCCACATAAGCCTATGTTTAACGGAACATTTATCACTAATAACAAGCATAATGGTAGCTGTGGGGGGAAATCAAGGAATCAATGTTACACGGAGGAAGGTTTTGCCATTCCCCGGCACAGCCCCATCCTTCTCCTGCCTCATCCCCACCTGTTCTCCTCATGCCAACCTCATTTCCTTGCTAGGCGCTGTGCCTTCTCTTACCTTTGAACACTGTGTCTCTACTCCCTCCAGGCTAATTAATTCCCGATCATTTGCTGATGTTCATTATTCAGTGTGCAGTAGCCTTTGTGAAGGCAGAGACCTAAGTGCTGAATAGAGCTGACTGGCATTTAGGGAGGAGACTGTATTCAATCGATTATCATTACCCTGGACCCACTGGGCTGAGGTGGTAGGTTTCCACATGGCCTTTTCATACATCCTTCCTAACCTTCCCCGTAGCCCCTCCACACCCCACTTTCCCTAACCTCCCAGTTACTGCCCAGCAATCCCAGTCAAGCCATGTAGGGCCTCTCACCTCTCCTTCCTCTCTGTCAATGGGACGATAGTACTACTTACTGGCTGGGTGAGGATTACAAGAGCCGTGAGTGCTATGTTTACTGTCTGCATGTGCCCATGTAAATAGAGGGCAAGTCGGTGACTTTTCTCATCACCATGACCAAGTATCCGACAGGAGCAATGCAAGGGAATAAGAGTTTATTCTGGTGCATGAGACAGGGAGCACAGGCTAGCAGTGGGGACAGAGAGCACAGGCTAGGAGTGGGCTTGCTGCAGCAGCAGGAACTTTCAGTGATACGATGCATCTTGGTAAATCAGGATACAGAGAGGTCTGGCTAAGACCAGAAGCAGCTGCCACCTTCAAGGACTGTTCCTCACTCTCTGTAGCTAGGCTCCGCCTCCTGATGGCTCCTGACAACCCTGACGAACACCACTATCTGGGGACCAGTGCTCACACATCTCACCTTTAAAGGACAGATGGCTTGTGCTACCCAGTGAACTCACACAATATTGTTTGAAAAGGTGGTGGAAAGCTGAGGCCAACAGCCACCAAGCGAGCTCGAATGTTGACCCTTCCTGAGTCAAACCTTCTGATTGGGACAAACCTTCTGTCGGTCCAGCAGCTCCTGGATCAACCCACTGGGGATGGCTCAGCAAGAGCCCCGTAAGCACAGGGCATGGCTGAGCAGCACCGAGATTCCTGGACACAGGGACTGTAAAGTCAGAAATGCCTCTGGGTTCAGATCATTTTGTTCCAGGTCATTGGTTATGCAGCAATGAATAACAACAGGCTATTTCTCTTTCGGTGATCACTGTGCCCCATGATGGTCGTATGTGCTCATCACTTGTTTATAGCTACCTTGACCATAACAGTTGAACTCCACTAGATTAAAGGCCATGTCCCATTTGGAGCCTTCTGATGGGAACCATTGTAGTTATATAATAATTAGCCAATTACAGACATGCTTTTTAGAAGCGAATAGATGGCACAGAGTGGTGTATCTGTACAAGTCAAACCACATGCGGCTCAGTTTGTAGAGTACTTATGTAGCACGGAGGAAGCCATGGTATCGGTGGCAGTACATCTAAGCCCAGGATTTAGGAGGTGGAGTCAGGAGAAGCAGAAGTTCAAGGTCATCCTCCTTGGCTACACAGTGAATTTGAGGCCAGCTTAGGATCCATGAGACATCATCTGAGCAAACGAAACAATCTCTCGATGGGTAATGTCAGGATTTGGGATGTTTAAACATTCTAACCTTCACAGATCAGGACCGCCCAGTGTGACACACAGGTGGAAAGAGGCATGCAGTTAACTAAGGCAAGCTGCTGGAGTGTGCTCCAGAGTGTGCTGCTGGAGTGTGCTGCATGGGAAGTCAGGGAAGGGTGAGGCTGGAGCCCAGTGGCAGAGAGCCTAGTATTCGTGAAGACTTGGGTTGGGTCACCAGCAAAGTAAAACCAAAAGGTAAGTAAGTAAGTAAGCAAATAGCTAAATAAGTAAGTAAGTAAATAAATAATAAGTAAATATTACATAGGTAAACAGAGCCAAAGAAAGTTTGAAGGAAGAATGGGTGAATATTTAAAGATTTATTTATTTACTTATCATTTTTGTGGGCATGTGTATGAGCCTGTATGAGTTTATGTGCACTGCGTGAGAGTGGAGGAGCCCACGGAAGTGAGAAGAGGGCACTGGAGCTCCTGTTGCTGGCATTAGAGGCAGTTGTGAGCCACCCAACATGGTGCTGGGAACCAAACCCAGGTGCCCTGCAAGAGCAGCCATCGCTCCAGCCACAACTGTCATGTATTTCAGCTATCTCTAGTGACAGCCACGAACAGCTATAATACTATCCCTTTATCTACTTATGCTCCTGCTTTGGCTGGACAGGCGATGGCCAATCAAGGCAAAGCTTCTTGCATCAGGCATTGACAATGGAAACCATAGTCTTTTCGGGCTAGCTGCTCCTGATGCCTGCTCTGTAAATATCACAATGGACTGGCAGAGGTATTATCTGTAGCAGAACAAGTTGCTGTCTGTCTGGGCTTTGTTTCATCCACTTGGACCACACGAGGCTGGGATCAGGCTGTCTCTAAATCCAGGAGGTCTCAAGTGTGCTTCCTTATAAGATGCGACTTATTCCTACCGCAGCGGGTGAGTGAGGGCCTCCCTACCCCAGGCAGGAAAGGTTTGTGTTCGCCTTCTGTTTGTCTTTAGGCTTCCCGGGGCTAATACGCACATTTATATCTGGCTGTCACCTGCCGCTTCTTCATTCCCGGCTGGGGCCTTGTGGCTAAGCAGGCTGAGCTCATTTCCCCAGATTTAGTGGCTGCTGACAACGCCGGCAGGGTGGGGAAGCAGCAAGGGAAATAAACACAGCTCATAGACATATGGGGGTGGAATCAGCGAACTGATGGATTGGAGGCCGAGGGACACCAGAAGCAGATCAAACACCTCTGCACAAAGTGTGCTTCTGAGGTTAGTGATGAGTAAATAACCCGCCGACGGCATTCACAGTGTACCTAGGAAAACTGGCTCCTGAAGACCATGGGCGGAGCCACGTTTGACATTCAGTTTGGCTGCACAGAACCATTTACCCATAGGAGTAACTCTTCGGGGATGGGATAGAGTGTTTCAGACCTGCCTTTGGGGCTTTCTCTGTTCTAGAACAAGAAACAGGAAGACAATGTGTGAAGGCAGACGGATGGTACAAGAATGACGCTAGTGACAATCTGGGTCGAGGGGATGGAGTGTGGGCTAAGAGCTACAGAGCCCATTGAGTTAAGCAAACATTAACTGGGCCCGTATTTTCTGCCAGACATCACACTAGATAGTAGAGATAGGTATCACGACTCAGGTCCAATGTAGGGACCGACACGCAGACGCTTTCAGTGGAATGAGACTATGGAGTTGTCAGGTAGCGGGCACGGAACCCAGACACAGTGTGTGGAGAGCTGGGCTGTGAGGACGGTGTGGAGGGCAGTGTCTTCAGTTTGGGATCAGTGGGAAACTATTCCCACTCAGAGCTGCTTTAAGTGCAGCCAGTGCATAGGAGTCTGTTCTGGACACTGAGGACAGGAGCTGTGTGAAGCATGCTCTCTTTCCCTTTAAGGAGCTGGGGTGTGGCTGGGGAATATGGCAGGAGTAAGAGCCCCCCACCCTGAGGTTATGGACACCTGAGGGCCCTGCAGGGGGCAGGTGCACAAAGCTAATGTTAGGGTCTCCATGGCCATGATGGATGGTTGGCTTAAGAGAATCTAGAATCAGTCAGGGGACAGACCTTGGGGCATACCCACGAGGGAGTTTCTGGACTGGGTCCGCTGAGGTGGGAAGGCCCATTCTCACTGTGGGTGGTGCCACTCATTGGGCTGGGGGCCTGGACTGGACAAAAAAGGAGACAGTGAGCCGAGCACCAGCGTTCATCTCTCTCTGCTTCCTGAGTGCAAATGGGATGCGGCCATTTGCCCCCCACTCCTGCGGCCATGGCTTCCCCATCGTGATGGACGACAGCTTGCACTGTGAGTCAGAACAAGCCCTTTGGTCCAGAGGTTGCCTTTGTCTGGTATGTTGTGACAGAAAGGGGGCGGGGAACTGACGCAGCAGATTCACCACGGCACCTAGTCAATGTCAGGTTTTCTAATAGCCAGGATGGAGCTTGGGCGTATCCAAGCTGAGACAGGGCCTGGTGTGGGGCGAGCAGATACAGGCTGGGAGGTCCCTCAGAGACCATGTGGTGAGGCCTGACCTTCACAGGACTTGCAGCCAGGAGGGACAGGGGACACAGGGACACGGGGGTGGGGGAGGGGCTGCAAATGTGTGGCAGGTGAGAACTAGGGCTGAGCACACCGCAGAATCTCTTGAGATTATCTGAGTGCGATGGGGGAGGAAAGGCTCCTAACGTGGAAGAAAAGTGGGTAGTTACACTGAATGCCTTGTCTCTACAGTTTGCTACCTGCTCCATGCATGAGTGACGTCACTCTTTGCTTCCAAGCTGTTGCTCCTGACCTGTCACAGCGTCATTCTCTCAGGGACACAGAGGCCCCCACCAGCACTGCTGGGTGGAGTTGGGGTCCTGCATCCCAAGGAGACTCTTGGGAGCTACAGTTGCTGAACTGGGGGACACACCTTGATGGGGTGTGGTGTTCAACTGTCATGTGACTTGTGCTTAACTGTCACATGACTATGTGAAGGGTGGTATATTTTTTGCATATGTTAAATTCACCTATTTATTGAATGATTTATTTGTATGTGCGAGTGTATGCTGGTGTTCGCGGACACATATGTGGGCAGGTGCTCTGGCATATGTGTGTGCACGCATGTGAAGGCCAGAGGGCAACCTCAGGTGCTGTTCACATTTTTCTTTGGGACACTCTTTAATTGGCACCTAGGGCATGCTGATTTGGCTGTGTTGGCTGGCTAGGGAACCTCCAGTCTGCCCCTCCAGCACTCACACTATATGTGTGCTCCACAGCACTCCAGCTTTTAAAGTGGGTGCTGGGATCCAGTTCAGGTCCTCACAACAAGCTCTGTACGGGCTGAGCCATCTTTCCAGCCCACACCTCTTTATGATGTGAATCAAAGTAAAATGGGAAAACGTGGTTTCCAAGAGTTATCTGCCCGGGACTCTTCTTTCTCTTTTCTAGAAAAAACAAAAGTCCATTCCCTCTAAGACACTGAGTTGCACTGCCACAGCCTCCCTAGTTGGCTCACAACCTCTTCTGGATGTCTCGGTTTGGTTCTCTTCAGTCCTCATGGGCATCATGAAGGCCAATGATGGCTCTTCATCATGAGACCATCGGCTCCAGATGGTATCATAGACCAGCCTGAGAAACTTCCATCCTGTCTTCTCACACAACTGGTCCAAGGGCTATAGATTTTCCTCCTGAGCTCCTTGTCCTGCCTCCATCAACTCCTCCAGCTGTCAAGGATGCCAAGCCCTCACTTTCCATTACTCAAGTAACTATGTAGCTTCCTTCTAAATCACACGTCATTCTAAGCCAGCCCGAGTGAGTCATCCAAGGCTCCACCTGCCCAGAGGACCCTTTTGGCTCTACAGACCCAAAGGCCATGCACCAAACACATGATCTCCAGGCCTTGCCCCCCATTTCTCCTCAACCAGCGTTACCCTCTAGCACTCTGGGGCCACTTGCCCTTCTCCCGGCCTCAGACTTCCTCGTTCCTCAGCACCTCTGCTCAAACATGCCCTCTGACCTCCCTGTGCAGCCTCCCCTCTGCACAGGAAACTGCTACATGTCCTCATATGTGTGACTTCAATGTTGACTCCATCAGCAAGATCCCCTTTTCTTCCCAGAGTCACTCTCAATGGCCACTATGTGGTGGGGGATATCTCCTCTTGTTTGATGACATGACACAAACTGGAAAATGCCCTGGGCAGCCCTGTCCGACACTGTGTGGGGTCAGAGTTCAAGCACAGTGGGGTGGGTTCTACCAGCTGGGTGGGCTTCCAGCTAGGAGACCTCCTGTTTCTAGCTCTTTCTATCTACAATAAAAAAAATTCAGATTTTAAATTAGCCCATCACAGTTGGGCATGGTCCGGACAAGGTATAATGTGATAATTTAATCCATATAAAATCCATGTAATGGTCAAATCAAACTAATTAGCTTTCCATCTACTCAGATATTTGTTATTTTTTTTTTAAAAATGTGAGCTACAAACTTACAGTTTTTGGGTTATTTTGAAATATGTAATAAATTTCTGTAAACGAAGACAATTCTGTGATGCAGGGGGATACCAGAATTTCTTCCTCCTAGTTGGATTTTGGCTCCTGCTATCCAGCCTTTCTCTAACCCTCTCTTCCTAAAGCTATGCCCACCTCATTCCTGGAGATAAGGACTGGCTTTCTCACAAGGCAGAGTGACTATAATCAGGATTAGGAGGCGGGAAATGCTGTTTGAAGGTGACCTGCTCCCTGAGGGCTCACGAGTTTGAGCACTTGGTCTCCAGCTGGTAGCGCTGTTTGGGAAAACTGTAAAACCTTGAGGGTAGGACTTAGCTGGGGGAGGTGGGTCACTTGGGGGTGGACCTTGGAGTTTTATTTGGGTCTGGTGCGACTTCCTGTCTGCTCTCTGAGGATACAGTGTGCCTGGCTGCCTCACATTCTGGCTGTCACACCTTCCTCACCGTGATGGACTGTGAGCGGAAGAAACACTTTCTCCCTCAGCCGCTGTTGCTAGGTATTTGGTCACAGTAATGAGAAAGAATCAACACAGAGAGAAAGCCCACATTTGCCGGCATGGCAAGAGTCCTGTGAGAGGAAGGAAGAAATGGAGGGAAGTGGACAGTAGATCTGAGGATGGTACCCTGCTGGACTGAGGTAAGGAAGGGGTTATGTGGCATGGGATATAGAAGGCCTCCAGAACAATCAAAGCCATAAAATTTCACCTGGAGTTTTCACCAGAACATGCTCTGTGACCCCTTATGTTAAGCTCAGCAAGACTCATCTTGGACTTTTCAGTTCCAGACTGTGTTTTAAATCACGACCTCTGAGGTGAGCAGACTTCGGGCAGACAACGGAAACTATCCTCCCTGGAGTGAGGTGAAGACACAGGGATTCCTGAAGAGCTGTGGTGCCCACCAGCGTCTAGCTCTGTATGGGGCCAGCCTTGCTAGCTGCCTCCTTCTCAGTTCCACCTCCGCCCTGTCTCCAGTCTGTGGAAAATATTTTCTTTTCATTCTTTTGAAGTGCAATGTCAGCCAGACCTTTCCTGGAGAATCAGTAGGAGATAGCTATTCCCCTCCCCATACACAGTGTGGCAAATAGCAAGCCCACTCCCTGCAGCATCTTCTCTGAGTGTGCCAGTCTCTCTCCACACATCTGTTCTAGTCCCTGGAGAAGTCAAAGACCTGCTTCAACTCCCCTCCCCCACCAGATCCCCTGTGCCTGGCTCCTGAATTCTGAAGGCTCAAGATGCTGCCTTGACATAGACATTGGGTCATAGCCCTTGGAAACAAGTCGACCCAGTGTCTGGCACACTCCTCTTTAGGGAATGGCCAACATGGCAAAACTGGCCTCAGGATCACTGTTTCAGGTTGCAGAGCTCACTGGTTCACAGGTGTCATCTGGGCAATGTCATGGACAAGGGACTGAGAGTAGAGATGGCTCAGCGACTAAGAACACATACTATTCTTTAGAGGACAGTTTCCAGCACCCAAGTTAGGAGGCTCACAGCTGCCTGCAACTCTGGCCCCAGGTCTCTTCTGGCTTCTGCAGGTGCCTGCACTCATGTGCATGTGTGCACATGTGTGTGCATACGTGTAAATGCATGAGTGTGCAAGTATGCGTACACACAGAGAATCTGATTTTGATAAAAAGCATGGTCTTCACTTGGGTCTAGCAAGAAGCAAAAGCTCCACCTGGTAGCTCAGCAGCCTGGCCTTCATGTGGTGTCTGTCTGTCTGTCTGTCTGTCTGTCTCCTTTCCTTTCCCCAAAGGCACAGAGATAAATCACTGTCTCCAGCACTTCTTCTTGAGTTGCCCCAGTTCCCCAAAAGGACAAAAGCCTTGCATGTCAGGCCACCCCCAAATGAGTACAATTGTCCACAATGGAGAGGCCACACACACCCTAGAGCAGAAGCCATTGTCCAGTGGAAACGAGACTGATCTGTCATGCAGAGACGATGACAAGGATGTCTTTGAATCACCGTACAGACCCAGAACCAGGATCATGAGCAACCAGACCACACCCTGACAGGAAGGGTTATGTGATCTGAAGGTTGTATGACCCCTTGCCTTGCTTTCCCAATCATTCTTCCACTTGAGCTAAGGCATGCTCAGTACCCCAAAGTCAGACTTGGGGTGAGCTACCCTTAATCCCAATGCGGAGGAAACCTCCTCTCTCTTCTCACTGCCATTTGCCCTTCTCGATGCTGTACTGAGACGAGAGGCCAAGCTCAGCTTGTCTGGGCTGCTGAAGCCCCAGCCTTTGTCCTAAAGTCAGAGAGGAAGCCTTTAAACTCTGATATAGCGCAGAGTGCGTGAGGGGACTTTGGTCTCCTAGGATGGAGCAGGCCGGTCCTTCCTTGCAGAGAAGGGTCCATACAAACGAAGCCTTTGTGTGGCTCAGAAGAGGTGGGCTGGCTGTTACTTCCCTCCTCCCAGATGCCTCCTGGCTGGTCCTGACCCAGGGCTCAGCCGGAGATATGTCAGATGGAAGGACGGACAATAAAGCGCAGGAGGACTCTCCCAAGTGTCTAGGTTTGGATGGAAGTGAGCTTTTAACAAACCAAACCAAAACAACAAAACGGAAACAAAATGAATAGACCAGGGTGACAAGAGACCCTGCTCAGAGGAGCCTCAGGGAAGCCAGCTTGAAGACAGGTCTCAGAGGACCCCGGTCAGGAAACACACCTTTGCCACCGAGCAAAATCAGGACACTCGTGTTCCTATCATTTTCCAGGCGCAGTGTGAGAGTTGGTAGCTTTCCTTGGGTTTCAATTTATTACCGTCTGAAATGTCATTCTCTGTATGGGTAATAAAAGATAATACGTTTTATAGGGGCTCCTTATGTTAAGGTTTTACAAAATCTGTTATCAAGTCATCTGCTGAGACTCTAAATGAAGCGTTCCAGGTTATACCTAATCACAAGGCGGGCATTTTTTTCTTCGCTCTCCCCCAGACCGAGTGTGAGGAGTGGGGAGGTGCTCTGTGTTTGCTCATCACAAAGCGGGAGGCGGCGCTTTTAGAATCACATTCAGAATTGCTTTCTGCTGCATCATCGGCTTCACAAAGTTACACTCTGGTCAAAATGTCCAGAAAATTCAATTATAGGCTCTCAATGACAAAAAGCACAGGGGCCCACAGAGAGTTGGCGGAGGTTTCTAAAATTAGGTTCTAAATGTCTGCAACTTGAAGCAATTTCTGTTTTACGACCTTGGCCGAACATCAGGGCTCTGTCTATTAATGGCCTCTGCCCATTAATTTCAGGTGCTTAATCAGTATGGTATTCGAACACACAAAGCCCAACTGACTCTGCTTCCTGCAGCCTGCTTTGGCTGCTGCATTTAAAACCCTGTTCCCATCTAGATGTGATCTTCTGATGGCAGCTAGCATCCAGGTTACTCTTTTTCTTCTCTCTCTCCCTCTCTTTGTCTTTCTCTGTTTTATGTGCACATTTAAGCTGTGGAACGTCAGATACCGATAACAGGTGTCTCCCTCAGCTGCTTTCCACCTTATCTATATCTATCTGTCTGTCTATCTGTCTATCTGTCTATCTGTCTGTCTGTCTGTCTGTCTGTCTGTCTGTCTGTCTATCTATCTATCTATCTATCTATCTATCTATCTATCTGTCTGTCTATCATCTATCTATCTATCTATCTATCTATCTATCTATCTATCTATCTATCTATCTATCTATCTTTATGTGTGTATGTGTCTGTGTTTGAGACAGGGTCTTTCACTGAACAAGAAATTTACCAACTCAGCTAGACCAGCTAGTCAGCAGGCAAGCCACAGGGGTCCTCCTGTCTCTGTCTCCCCAGGGTTGAGATTACAAGCATGCCTCTCTCTCTCTCTCTCTCTCTCTCTCTCTCTCTCTCTCTCTCTCTCTCTCTCTCTCTCTCTCTCTGTGTGTGTGTGTGTGTGTGTGTGTTTGTAGGGGGATTTCTGGAAATAAATTTCAGATCCTCATTCATGTAAGGCAAGCAATTTACTGCCTTAGTCAAATGTGTTTTCATGCACAGCTTCCTTTGGTTCAGAGTCCTGCCACTCCCAGCCATTCCAGGTGGCTTCAAAATAATGGCGCCCCTTAGGAGAGCAGTGACTCAGGCATCTCAGCCATGGGTAGGGAAGCAATTCTGCACACTCCCTTCACACCGCTCTTGGGTTGGTTATATTGAAAATAAATCAAACTAATTCTAAATCTTCTGAGAGGGAAAAATCATGCAAAATGGATTCCAGTCACACTCATGCTGCTGTTTTTTTTTTTTTTTTTTTTTTTTTTGGAAAGCTAATATGTGTACTGAGGAGAAAAAGCAAATAGGATAACCCCAGTCATGGATTATTCTGGAAGGTTCTCCTGTTGACTTCTTGCCTGGCATATCAGCCCCTTTGATCACCTTTTTTCAGTAATATTTGTCCAAGGCCTTTCCAACTGCCAGCCCCTGTACTGTTGGCTTGGGGCTCCCCGTGTAATCTTGGCGCCAGCCCATTCCTTCTGCTATTGAAATTGTCCTGGCTGTGTTGACAAGCTCTAAGCCTATTAACGCCTTGGAATGGTAGCTGAGCAGAGAACCAGAAGTCAAATGTTCCAACGTAACACAAGGTCTTGCTCTTCCTGGCTCAGCCTTGCAGACGGACAGAATGTTGATGAAGATGAGTGTTTTTCCTCACAAACAATAAAACTCGCCAACATGCCCTTGGAGAACCCCTTTTCATTTTCGTTTAAAAAGATAACAATAAAGACAGTGTCTGTCTTCCCTCTGGCCCCTCTCCAGAGCCCTTTCAAAATGGAGGGTAATTGAAGTCTATTGTCTGTGTCTTTGTGGGGAGCTTAACTCTGTGTCCTGAGGGGGAGCAGACTCCAGACTCAGGGTCAAACATGCCTCTGTGGCTCCTGGCTCTCCCAAAGTTACTGTCTTCCTCAATCGGGCCACATGTACTCACTCTCTGTTTGTCCAACTAGACTCTGCTCAGACTCTGTCTTTATAAAAATCACGGCTACGTCTGCTGAGCACTAGCTGTATGCCCCAAACAGTACTCACCCTTCTGTGAATCACTCCAGAGGGTGGTACTCCTGCAAGGCTGGGGCAGTCATTGCTCCTACTGCGTAGGTGAAGATTCTGTTGTTCCAGCTTCCACAACCGTTATCGGGGGCTACTGACACCGTCGGCCTGCCTGGCCTGCTTCCTACATTCTAACCGCTCTGCTGTGGGGCAGACGCAGTGCCCTCTACCTGCCCAGTGGCTCGAAGCCCATATGCCACACAGGCTCCCATTGCTCACCTGTCCCTATCAGCCTGGGGCGGGTTGGGTTTGAGACGATGAGAGCTTCTTTTGGGATAGGCTGGCATTTTTAGGTGGCTCTCTGAGAAATCCTCAAATGTCAAGCTTCTTGGAGACCCTGGCTGTTCATTTCCACATTTCAATTCTACTGCCCCACCCCCCGCCCCACCACCACTCTGTAGTTCTTCCCCAAATCCTGCCAAGTTTGAACTCACATTCTATTAGGGGGTAGCAAAGTGTGGCGGGTCAGTGACCCAGATGAGGTGAGGACAGTGGGGGAGAATAAGGACAGAACAACACAGGTATTCTCAGAGAATCAACAACTCGGAGTGTGCCAGGCGCAAGAAGCATGCCAGGATGCCAGGTAAGAAGGTGGGTTTGGTCCATGAATCTGGGTCCAGGAAGATCAAGGCAGCGCGCACCCCATGGATTTCCTTTCTAACCTGTTCCTTTTCCACTGTTTCTCTCCTGTGTTCTGCTAAAGGTGACACAATGATGAAGGGACTGGAAGCAGAGAATTTGAAAACTGCTCCAAGTTGCATTGTTTACTGAACGGCCGCCATCCTTGGCATCTGTCTTAGGTGCCCAAGTTCTGCCTGTGGGAGTTAATCTGTGTATAGGAAGGAAAGGGGCATCCACCACAGGGTTAGTCTGTTTATCCCGGATGTTCTGTGTTGGTAAAATCCCAGCCTTTGGTTTTGCAAATGCACTGAAATTTGGGCAGACTGTTCTTGAGCTGGAATGGAAGGAAACGAGGGTTTTAGATCCTTTGAAGCAAGGACTACCTCTTTCTCTCTTACAAAGCAATGGCCAGTCCTTTTCAGTGGTCTAAGAGGTGGATGTAATTATGAAGAAGGCAACTAAGACCCTGCTCTCTAGGGCTTATGGCTGAGCCACTCACCCATGGCTACAAACACAACATTCCACCCTATCATACATGGCCATGAAGATGTGGTCTTTACTGCTTTGGACATCAATAGAGTAGAATAACAAGAAGACCCTGACTTGGGGGGGAAGGGGTTAAGGGGGCTTGTGTGCGAGCACGGGGACCTGAGTTCAGATGTTCAGCATCCACATACAAGCCAGCATGACTGAATGTGCCTGTGACCCCCGCAGGGTGCCTTGAAGATGTGGCGATCCCTGGAGCTCACTGGTCAGTCAGTCCAGCCAAAACAGTTAGCTTCATGTTCAGTGAGACTCCCTGTCTAGAGGGGAGAAGTGGAAGAAGGAAGACACCTCTGGCCTCTGTATGCACTCTGTATGGCACACAACCCATGTGAAACAAAACTACGTAAAAGTTATCTTCAACTCTGCCCTTTCCTTCCCATTCTAGCCTCTTCTTTAATAGGGCCACAAATCCCTGCCCCACTTAGCTCCAGGAGCCTTCTTTCTCCACTTCAAGAGCAAAACCGTTACAATCACCTTCCCTTTACTCCGATCCTACTTCTCATAGCTCCAGAGTTTTCCATGGCTCCCTATTGCTCAAGGACACAGACCGCACCTCCATCCACTGTCTATAAATGGCCGTAATTAATCAGTGGCTCTGGTTTACTCAATATGTCAGCTTCTCTCTACTACTGTTGCTTGGGAATGTCTCCATGTATGTGCCCTCCAGGTGAAGTCTAACTCCTTAGGTCTCAACCTACCCCTCTGGAACCTGCCTCACCCCCCCTGGAGCCTGCTTCACCCCTCTGGAGTCTGCCTTACCTCTCTAGATCCTGCCTCACTCCTCTGGAACCTAACTCAACCCCCTGGAGCCTGCCATGGTCTGGCTGTGTCTGATTGGCCGCCCAGTGTTCTTTGCTTTCTGGGGCTTACGTCTGCCCACATTTACCACAGTGCTTGCCTTATTATAACTGCAAAGAGGCTCACAGCCTGGGAATCTCTCAAGGGTTGGAGAGTGGCGTGTATCCACATTGTGGCAGCTCTTGGGACAAAGTAGAGACTGAATAAATCTTTATGATGAGGTGAAAGACAGAAGAGGAAGTTGGCTACAGGACTCTCTGGTGGTACAAACACCTTGGGCCATCGGATGCCACATCGTGCTGTCACGGTGTCGGTTGATGGAGACAGGGGGTTGGCCAGTGATAGATGCAGTATGTTTGCGTCCTTATTGTCTGCGTAGACCAGAACACATGAAGGGATGCTCTCTGTGTTCTAGCTCCTTTTTGGAAATGTCATGGGGATGAAATAAAGTGACGAGTGTGACATTCTAGCACACTATGGAGTGACCACTCAATAGACAGAAGGCGTGGGCACAGGCAGAGGCAGGGGGACTGTAGGTGGGAGGGTAGTCTGGGGCATATAGCAAGACTTGGTCTCAAAGCAACAACAAAGCAAACAAAAACTGAAATCGAAATAATAAATAGTGTTGGTGGACTGGTACTACCAACAGTCGGCAGTGCATGATACTGGCCATGTCAATTCAAGCAAGCCTCGGTCCCGTCAACTATAAACCAAGGGATAAGAGGACCTACCCTGCTGGGTCACTGTGAGGACTAGATGAGATGCACAGGCCACCTAGCAGCATTTCCAGCAGTCCTTCCTACCATATGGGCTGCCACTCTGCCAAGCTATACACTGAAGTCAGCACTGATCCATCAAAGGCCGTAGATCTGACCCATGAACATACTCTGGCTTGCTCTCTCCACTTCCCCACACTGCAATGTCCTTCTCTCTGCTGTTTCTAAATCCCCATACAGTCATGTGCCCCTCACATGTTCCCTTTCCCATAGCACACCTTGGCATGGGGCTTGCAATGGGTGCTGAGATTCTAACTAGCTCCAAAGGACCGTGTCTGTTCACCCATGAGCTCTTAATGGAGTCTAAGTCAGTTGGCTACCCGGTGTTGGGTCTGGTCCCCGTTCTTCTGGGTTATTAATGAATCCTACCATCCAAGAAAGCATCCCATGGCTGGGAGCTACAGGTGATCTGCCTGGCTCTGAGCAGGTTGGTGGGGGATGGCTGGAGACTCCTCCCGGGCCTGAGGAGTCTCCCCACAGAAGTACCATTTAAATCTTACAGCATGCAAAAAAAAGTGCTCAAACCCACCATGCATAGCTCTCTGCAGTACTGAAGATTGCTGCTGTTTAAGCCAGAGGCAGCCACATTAAAAATAAATGCTTACTAGGGGAATATGTAATGATATGGAAAATGTTTCCATTATACTGTTGAGAAGAAAAAGCAGGTTTCAAAAGTCTATGAACAGTGAGATCCCATTTTTTCAGTAAAATAATATTTACAGATCATGATATGTAAATAGAGGAGGGGGCTTTATGTAGCAAGTTATTAATAGCAATTAGCTCTCAGTAATGTAATTATGCCTACTTTGTCTTATTCTTTCAATCCTTTCCTAATTTTCTTTAAAAAGTCTGTAGATAAATTATTCAGTGGTCAGCCAGGAGACTCAAGTTGGCTTGTGCCACCAAAGTAAAGACACAGAGGGGAAGGTGTTCTAGAGGCTTCTGTGGTGTTAATGTAGTATGTAACAGGTGTGTGACTGGGAAGGTGGGTGTGGCTTCTTCTATGCCTCAGCCTCCCATGGTCCCAGGTTTTACTTGAAAGTAGACAACTATTTCCACAGACTGAGACATGACGGACAGTGGTGACTACCATGGGTGCATCTGCGAGGGCCTCACATGACAACAGAAAGATGCTGCATAAAGAGTGTGTGCCTCTTGTTGGCCCTTTAAATGTTAGAATCCCGGTCTGAACATTTATAACCCACCCGTCCCCAGAGAGCCAGACCCAGTAGCTCCTGGGGAGAGAACCATGTTTCAGCAAAATGTTAATTGGCACCGGGGCATGAGATGGGGACCTTTGGTTACTCTGCTGGGTGATCTCGTGTTTCTCTCGTCCCCCTTCCTCTTTCAGCAAGCTCGTCCATGCAGCAGACAAAGGTACTTGTCCACGGACACAGGAGGAGAGGGGCTCCTTAACCCTGTCCACAGCAAGGCATCTGTCATCCATATACTAGTCTGTGGCTATGAATATATCATGGTCCTTAATGCTAGGTTGTAAAAGAAAGCCGGCAGCCAGCCAGCAGACAGACCTAGCACCTGGCTCTCCAGGGAGACGGAAACTACCGACCAGACACAGGGCTCTGGATTGTTTAGTCTGCAAATGTCATTTAAATGCCTCACATTAGGCTTTATGAATCAGTCGTTTAAAGCACAACAAAGTGAAATCTACTGAACAAAGCAAAAAGAACGGTAATACTCAACAAATCATATATCCAATAAGGGTCTAATATCCAGAGCATATAAAGAGCACCGGAAACCCAACAACTGACAAATGAATCAATGGAAGAGAATGAGTACATTCTTCTCTGGCGAAGTTCTACAAATGACCAAAGCAAAGGAAAGGTTGCCCAGCATCACCAACCATGGGAGAAATTCGGTCAAAAACACGGTGAGGGGCTGCTTCAACCACGCAGCACTCTGAGGTCTATGGCCTCTTTCACAATCCTATTGGGCTTGACTCAAGGACCTTGTGTGCTGACACGCAGAGTTGGAAAGAGCAACCTGGGACAGCAGCTCTTGAGTTCAGCATCTCGAACCATTGAAAATTAAAGATGCAGACTTTAAATTTAAAATTAAAGATGTAAACTTTCGTAAGGAAAATTACAGAAAAGTAAGACATTAAGGAAAGGTGAGGCAGGACTCCCAAAATATAAAGGTTTAATATGGAAAGGAAGGGAAGGCTCTTGGGGGCTGGTGAGGGGCTATGTGGGCTGCTAAGGCCAGCTGGTCTTGACACTTGCTATGGAGTTCGGGTTCAACATAGAGGTAATGTTATTAGATGGTCAACCAGAAGACCCCCACATGTGACGCATGCTCCCCTAGTCCAACCATGCTATGTTTTAATGTTGCACACCAGGTCACAGGTGGTTAAAGACCTCTCTGTCAACTTCTGACTCTGGGTTTGTTAGTTCTTACTTTGGCTGCCTGTGAGCTGTCAGTCATTGACTGGTGTTGCCATCTCTAACCTTGCCCGCAAGCGCTGTTAATTATACCAAGCCCTCTTTGTTCCCACAGCTACCCAAAAGTAGCCATAGTAATGCCTAGTTAATCAATACTTATTCCTAGTCAACCCATAGTTAATTGTAGTTAACCCCTCTGTCTACGAGACGGTTTGGAATCTCTTTCATGAAATGATGGCGACCTCTTAGATGCTACCTGTCACAGCTGCATTAGAAGCAAGAATACGGACCTGAGCAATAGTGGCCCACAGATGTTGCTCGGGGAGATAGGGCTCATCTCACGGGAGGCAGTTAACAGGCCCACCGACACAGGCCTTATTTCTCAACACCCATGTATCTGTCTGTCTCTTATCAGACCTTCATGGCTATCTTACACCCAATGTAAGTTTCTTGTCTCTCATCCTAGTGTTCCCTGTGTTGGTGCTTCAATACTAATTTCCCCTTTAATCCTGAAGTCTGGTCCCACTGCAACTAAATGTGAGCCACGCGTGGTTCTCGCCGTGGGCCCCTATTCTCTTACTATCTAGCACCCGCACTGCCACAAATATCAGGATGGCTGCGACTGCAAAACTAAAGAGAAGAACAAGGATTGGGAAAGACCTGGAGAAGCCAGACTTACTTTGGATCAAGGACACTAAGCATCTCCGGAGATGCAAGGGAGGAGCCTGGCAGTGTCAGGGCAGAGGTGGCCACGCTGTGGTTATTAAGCAGGGAGGCCACGCCTGAGCAGGGATCAGATCCAGCCTGAGGTCTGGCTCTCAGCCTAGAGGCACAGTTGCTTTTCTAGTGTTCCTCAGGGGCAAACTTGCAGGGAAGCCACGTGGCCGATTGCCTGTGAGCTCTAGGGCCAGGGCTAGGACTTCCAAGGTGTCTATTACCGGGGCAGCTTTGGAGCTGTAGACTCTGCAGGTGAGTTCAAGTGTGTGAACACAGCTTCTCAGCATGGGAGCTGGGTGCTTACACCCTGACCGTGCTGGGAGCCCATTGCCAGGAACGATGCTGACACTGAGAGGAGGGGCAGGATCTGCTTCTGTCCCGGGGGAAATTTCTGTGGGTGGGCACTTAGAATCCGTGCCTGAATCTCTAGGACAATCCTCTGGGATCTGGGCAGCATTCCTGCTCTCTGGCCAGAAACAGCAAGTGGACACTAGATTCTAGATTTCTAGATTCAAGGGTTATTTAGATCTACTCTTGCACTGAAGACTGAACTTGTTTTTTTTTTTTTTTTTTGTTTTTTTTTAGACCTCAGTTTCTTTCCTAAGTCCTGGGAACTGTCATTCAAATCAGGAGCAAGATGTTGATGCTTCCTTGTGACCCCTATGAAGGAGAACTCCCCCCCCCGCCCAGATAGGCTGGCAGCTGTCCAATCAGCACAAATATGACTGGGGACATAGGGCCTCTGTGTATGTTTTCTAAAGTAATGATCTGGCAAAAGACTCTTGCAATTAAATACACTTTAAACCTGTGTTTGGCTTTTCAGAACCCTGCTAGGTGATAAGAATATATAGGCAGACGAGGCTTCCTCTGGATGCTGTACTTTAGTGTTTACAATGTCAAAAGCAGTAGAGAAGGGTCTCTTCAGATGACAATTCAGATCAGTGACAGTCACTAGGAACCACATGTGCACTGGCCAGGATTTAGAGGTCGTATACAACAAAGATGGGGTGCCTTGGGCTGGGGTGACAGCCTGGCCTGCAAAGGGCTTGTCTTGCAAGCACAAGGGCCCTAGAAAAAAGCCCGGCCTGGGAGCACACACCTGTAACCCCAGCACTTCAGATGCAGACAGGTAAAGTTCTGGGGCTCGCTGGCCAGTCACTCTAGCTTCCTTGGAGAGTACAGTGTGTGACCCCATCTTCAAATACAAGGTGGATAGCTCCC
The DNA here is from genome assembly GCA_004026605.1 of Ondatra zibethicus. NCBI lineage: Eukaryota > Metazoa > Chordata > Mammalia > Rodentia > Cricetidae > Ondatra > Ondatra zibethicus. The sequence goes on along the minus strand of PVIU01001418.1, from coordinate 61,028 downwards.
GAGGAAGGACAACAGAACTGACTTCTGGCTGTATGCATGTACCCAAGCACCTGGACATAAATAATATACAGGGATACACATACCTTTTCTTTCCTTTTTTTTTTTTTAAAGGGAGAGTGTCTTGATTGATTAGTGATGTCTGTTAGGGGCACAGGAAGGAGCAGTGAGAGTTTGTCACAGTCACTGGTCATTTCCTTAAGCCATATAGGTCATATCCTGAGTCTTTGTTTGGCTGTCGTACTCAACTAGTAGGAATCTGAGTTCCCCACGAAATGCTGAACGAACTAAAGCTGAACCACACCCACTGCCACTACATCCAAGGATTGGAGCCTTTGAAGAAGTAAGAATACTGGGCTTGCTTTGTCTGACGGAAGCTATACAAACAGCTGTAGGTACACGCCCACCGTCTTGTCTACCTCCTGAAACTCAGTGATTCAAGGTTCCTCTGGTGTCTAAATCTCTTTTATTCTTTAAATTTCTTGGCAGCTCAGCACTGTGTCACTACATCGTATGCAGTCATAAAAATAATATTAATGCTATGTGGTGTGGGATGATGTTCGCACTATATTCTGTGGACAAAGAAAATATGGAGTGTGTCAACATGTTCAAGGCCTAGAAAGCAAGTGCCATCACTCAGGCCCTGCTCTTCGTAAGGACCGTATACATTTCAATTCTCCCCGTGTGAAACTTAATGAGTTTGGATTCTCTGCCTCATTGGTCATGGTACCAGGAAATAAAACCAAGGAAAAGGCGCAACTGTCTCAGGCTTAAACTCTAAACTACTTGAGCCCTTAAAACAAACCAAAGAGAAACGATGGCCGAGATTTACAGGAGAGATGACATATGATGGCAATTTCTACAGTATTATTTTGGGTCTGTTCCCTATTCTTCCAAGTCAGGGATGCCATGTTTGGCGATTACCTGTGTTTGGTAAATGGCTTTCCCGCTGCCTGACCTCAGAAGGAGCAGCCAGGAAGGATGCTGGGTGCGCTTGAGAGCTGAGGCTCCAATGCGGAATTCCACGGAGCAGGGTATTTATTTCAATCCTCTGGGGTCAGGCCCTGGGTATGGACTTGGGAGAGGAATTGGATCCAGGTTCTACATCCATCCAGGACCAGAGGAGGGAGGCCTCGGAGAGAGAATGGAAGGCTGCCATGGTTTGAATGTGAATGTCCCCACAGACATGCTTGAACACACGAGGCTCCTAGCTGGTGGTGTGGTCTTGGGTGTGTGGCACTTTAAGAGACTGTGCCCAGCTGGAGAAAGTCAGTCACTGGGGATGGTGTGGGCCTGAAGATTTTATAATCTTGCCTGACTTCCTGTCCTCTCTCTGGTTCTTGGTCCATAGAGATGGGAACAAGGTTATGATTCTGCACCACAGCCAGGAGCTACTTCAACCACCACACCCTCCTCACCATGATGGACCACAGCCCCGTGAACTATGAGCCACCATCAAACCTTCCCTTGTAAGTTTCTTCTTGTCGTTTATTTTTGGTCTCGGTGAAAAGAAAAATAACTAATGCAGGAATGGAAGTTTGAGAGTGTACTTGTCAGTTAGCTTAACAAAGACTGAAAACTGATGGCAAGTATTGGTCCCTCAGGTGCCAGGCTTTGTGAGGAGTCTGCCCTGCTTGTCCTGTGACCTCTGTGTCACCTCCACACTTACTGTAAGGATGGGAAGCAGGAGGCTCGGTAGTGTCAGGTCACATTTTCAAGTCACTCTGGAAGGAAGCAGCAGGACTGCAGGTGTGCTCATGTGTGGCAGCTGGCATTCCAGCTGGGGTGCTCGCTTGGGCTGAGGGGTAAGGGAGCAAGGTTCCAGGGAATGGCTGGATCTACTAAGGTACTTGGTTATGCCAATCATAGATGGAAGCAAAAAGAAACATAGGTTTGGAGGACAAAAGAGGTGCTGAGAAGTGTGTGGCAGACACCTGTTTTCACGGCAGACGGTGGCTCTCGGACCCAGATCTCTCTGGTTCCCTGTTCAGGCCAAGTCATCCACTCATCTACCCTGAAATACCGATGCTAATCTCTCTGTCAAGACATAATCTTCCTTCATTTGGTGGTTTTGGGGCACAGAGTTTCACTATGTAACCCTGGCTGGTGTAGAAGTTGCTGTGTAGCCGGGTGGTGTTGGCACAAGCCTTTAATCCCAGCACTCGGGAGGCAGAGGCAGGCGGATCTCTGTGAGTTCGAGACCAGCCTGGTCTACAAGAGCTAGTTCCAGGACAGGCTCCAAAGCCACAGAGAAACCCTGTCTCGAAACAAACAAACAAACAAACAAACAAACAAAAAAAGAAGTTGCTGTGTAGACTCAGGTTGGCCTCAGACTCAGAGAACTGCCTGTCTCTGCCTCTCAAGTGCTGGGATTTATGGGGTGTGCCACCATACTCCCCAACCTAAGACATAGTCTTCCAAGTATGTCCAGGCTTAGATGACTTATTTAACCCAATGTGTGGGCTATGTAGATGATCAGTATTGTGGGAGTTTGAATGTATTTGGCCCCATAATCTCATAGGGAGTGATGCTATTAGGAGGTGTGGCTTTGCTGGAGTGGGTATGGCCTTGTGTGACACTGTGGGGGCTTTGAGGTTTCTTATACTGCCCAGTGAGTCGGTTGACTTCCTGTTGTCTGCAAGATCTAGGAAACTCGGCTATTTCTCTAACACCATGTCTTCCCACACTCCGCCATCTTCCCCATCATGGTGGACTAAAACTGTGAACTGTAAGCAACCACAATTTCCTTTGTAAGAGTTTATAAGTTTCCTTTATAAGAGTTGTCGTGGTCATAGCGTCTCTTCACAGCAATAAAAACCCTAACTAAGAAGTATCTATGACTTCAAGGGGTAGAGTTCAAAAGACAACCAGGAGGAGAGGGTCAGGCCAGCAGCAAGCTCAGGGAAGGGGAGATGTGGATGCTTCCTCCAGAGAGTGGTTGTCTACCTTGCTCTGTCTCCTCATCATTCTCCCCAGTCCTCAACTGCACAACTTGACTCCATGAGCTTTTGGGAAGTGAAAATTTCCTATCTCTCCATTCTTGGCAGCTAAACAGCATTCAAGTCTCCCTAGAATAATGGCTTCCCTGGGCGTGATGTGCAGAGAGAGCGGGAGAACCGCTGACCACCCGTGGACACATGTGTCTGTTGGCTTCCTGCCTGCATTTGTCTTCTCGGGTGAGCATGGCTCTCTCACCCTGGTGAAGAACTTCCTTCTGGAGTGGCGTGGGGGCTGATCCTAGCCAGGGGCCAGGCACTTATAACAAAAGGGCAGGAGGCATTCCTCTAGCTCGTGAATTCCAGGCTCGCCTAAGCTTTAGCATGAAACCCTGTCACAAGACAAAACAACACAAAACAACATACCACCACCACCACCAACAACAACATCAACAAAATAAAAACTAATCAAACAGAAATATCAAAATTCTATCTATCAAAACTGAGCTTGGGAGATGGCTCAGTTAGTAAGGTGCTTGATATACAAACATGTGGACCTGAGTTCTGTCCCCAGAACCTATGGAAAGAAGCTGGACATGGTGGTTTGCACTTAGTAATTCCCAGTGCTGTGAAGGCTGAGGGCATAGATGGATAGATTCCTGGGGTTTGCTAGTCAATCAGCCTAGTCAGTTCTAGGCTAGTAAGAAACACTGTTGCAAAAACTAAGATGTATGGCATCCCCGGACCAAATATGTGAGGCCAACCTCTGGCTTCCACCTGCACACATGCACATACACACACACACACACATGCGTGTGTGCACACACACATCTACATGCACATGCACCCACCCACACATGCACATGTACACACAGATACACACACACACGAATACACACACACACACACACACACACACGCACAAACACATACACCTGTACGTGCACACATACATTTCTAGGGGCTGGGGAGACCCCCCCCACACACAGAATCAAGTGTCATCACAGATGGCGGGTAGGGGATTTTAGAAGGTGAGGTTGACAGGAAAGATTTCATGTGACCCTTTTCTACCTCCAAGGCGGTTTTGTGGCCACCCAGGGAAGGGACAACCTGCCTAGCATCTAGGACCTGAGATCTGCTAGTGAGGCCATGGAGGCCTGAGAACATTGTGTGCCCAGCCCTGGAGCGTGGGCTGACTGGGGGGGGGAGGGGAAGAAGAAACAGGCCAGCGCAATTGCTGGAAGATACTTGATGGGGACAAGGGCCACTTTCTGGAGCTGGCAGGCTCATGTTAGTAGAGACATTGATTCCCTGCCAGCTCAGTCTTTGTCCTTTGCAAGACACTCCCAGCTGTTGGCCCCAGGTAAGCTTTGGCCCCATCAGAAACTGACCGGATGTATTTCCATTGAGCAAACAACAGGGCCCAGACACACTTTACATTTAGACTAGGCTCAGACCAGGAGTAAAGATCCAGTTAAATTCAGTGTCAATGACCCTCATTTTCCTCAGAGACCACGTAATGAACAAGACAAGACATCACGGATCTTGAAAATGACACACAAGACCTGAGAAGAAGGACCAGCTTTGGGCCTTGCCAGCTCCTCTGTGGAGATAAGGGGATTTTTCTCTCCACCATTCTCCAGTTGGTCTGTACAAGAAATTAATATTTTTAAAGGCCAAACTCCCAGCTTCATTTGTCATCTTGACAGCTTCTGAGATGCAGACGGATTTTGCTCTGGACTGGCTTCTTCCCCTCTTGTTTTGGAATGAATTTCATTTTCTTCTGCTGGCATCTATGCACAGACCAGTGCATACCTCTGCAGAGAACTTGTAGGGTAGGATTTGATTAAAATAGGAGCTTATCTCGATTCCTACCTGGGCTGGATCTGGAGGTCAATAGACAGATGCGTGCTGACAGCCCATGTGCTGGATGTGGGTGGCTATTGCTGCGAAGAGACACCATGACTATGGCAACTCTTATAGAGGTGAACATCTACTTAGGGCTGGATTACAGTCTTAGAGGTTTAGTCCACATGGTGGCACGCAGGCAGACATGGTGCTAAAGGAACTGAGAGTTCTCTATCTAGATCTACAGGTAGCAAGCAGGAGAGAGCCACTGGGTCTGATTTGGGCTTCCGAAATCCCAAAGCCCAACCCTAGTGACACACTTCCTCCAATAAGGCCACACCCACTCCCACAAAAGCTCACCTCCTAATGCCACTCCCTAAGCATTTAAATACATGAACCTATGGGGGTCCATTCTTATCTAACCCACCACAGGGACCAACCAGGGCTTTGGGGGGATTTACAGGATTAGCACCCCTGCTGACTCTGAACATCGCATGGCTGCTGCTCCCATAATGTACAGCAGCTGTGGTTACCTTTACTAGACCTGTGGGAAAGCAAGCCAGTCAAGATTCCAGGATGCATGCAGGAGGGTACCCCAAGGCCACACCCCCGCAGGAGGAGCTATTGGCAGCTGATGGCTGCTGAGGGAGGGAGAGTCGCTCTCTTTGGGAACATGGCTGCTGGTAGGTTGTTTATGCCTAGGAGATGACTGCATACCCGTATGCTTATGGGCACTAATTTGACTCCATAATTTCTAACAACAACAACAATAACAACAACAACAATAACAACAACAACAACGAAGAGGGCATGCGGTTGGAAGAGTGACAGGCTGAAGAGCACTAGGGAATGCTGGGAGGAGGTAGTAGTGGGTGGATATGATCAATATACATTGTCTAAATGTAATAACTGCTCAAATATTATTTAATAAGAAACCCATGTCCAAACATTTTCTGGTTCACTTTACATTTAAACAGGTATATCACATGGTTTCTCTTCTTGTCATTGTGATGGCATATGTAAAACAAGTCACTGATAAATGAAAGATGTATTTATCTATAGACAGTATGGTCCATCATGGAGGAGAAGGCACACGGCAGATCAGGGTGTGGGCAAGGGCAGGTGGGACTTCACATATCCATAGAACAAGAAGCAGAGAAGGAAAGAAGCAGGGTCCTCAAGACCCAACTGGCCTGGTCCTAAGCCTTCTGGTTAGTCTCCACCATCCATATGGTTCTAGACCAGTGGTTCTCAACCTGTGAGTTGAGACCCCTTTTGGGGTCAAACTACCCTTTCACATGGGTCACATATCAGATATCCTGCATATTGGACAGTTACATTATGATTCATTATAGCAGCAAAATTATAGTAGTGAAGTAGCAATGAAATAATTTTATGGCCAGGGGTCACCACAACATGAGGAACTGTATTAAAGGGTCGCAGCATTAGGAAGGTTGAGAGCCACTGGTCTAGACTCCCCCGAAAGAGCACCGCTGGCATTGTTCAGCTACACAAACCTATAAAGGACATTTTATTTCCAAATGACAAAGAACCCATTCCCATTTTATAAATCTTATACCACTCTGACATTGGCCAGCTAAGCCTTTAGCAAATGAATCTTGCTGTGCCTCAGTTTCCCTGCTTGCATCCTGAAAACTAAGATGTTCCTGTAAACTAAGTAACAGGAATGCTTTACATTAAAAGAGAATCCATCAGTGTCTGATTGAGTCATTACTGTCCACTCTCACCTCCACCCCAATCCATGTGCTAGGCAGCAGGAGCACAAAGCTGAGTGGCTGCTAGAGCCTTCATTAGTTAGGCTACAAACTGTTAAGGAAGAGGGGCGTGGCTTGATGAGAGCCATGATCAGGTGGACAAGGCAGGTGATGGAAAATCACAGAGAGGCAGGCAAGTCATCCTGGGGATCTGGATCCGCCAGGGGCAGTAAGACTGAACCTGAGCTCTGAAGGACAGGCGGGCCCCATCTGAAAGATAGGTGGGAGATATGGAGCTACAGGCAAGGGTGAGACAAAGACACTGAGCCTAGGACCATGTGCTGCAGAGATGGGAGGGGCAAATTCCCCGTGGAAGGAGGGAATGGGAGGAAGTAGAGAGGAGATTTCTGGGGGCAGGGATGAAGAACAACATCAGGACAGGGCCCTCTAGGAGGGTGTGGTTCCTATGGATTCTGGGACTGTGCCTCTTTTGGTAACAGGCAAAGGCATCCAAACACATGAAAAAGGGACCAGATGGCTGACAAGCCCAAGAAGCCATTACACAGTCAACTAGAGACCAGGGCACACCATCTGGTCATCTGTCCCTCGGAGCCAACAGCAGTATAAGGGCATTTCTAGGCTTCCATAGGGGGACACTCAGGTTCCAGGAGCAGTAGGCACCAAAAGGTCTCCTGCTTTGTGAGGGTGACAAAAAGAAGGCAGAGTGGAGGATCCCATTATAATGTAAATATGCCCCAAGATGTCTCTCCAGCCCCAGGATCCCTTAGCAGCTTACCATCCAAGGAGAGAAGTGAAGAAGGGGTGGAGAGAGCAGCAGAGGTTCCCATGTCTGCAGGTTTCCTGCCTTGGGAAGGGTGACCTTTTTTGTACAGTGACATACAAGCCAGAGAAAAGCAAGCACTAAGCTGCCTTTCTCACGAATGGGTGAATGGTGGAAGACCATGCTAACCACTCCCTGTACTGAGGGTGAGGGGCAGGCAGGTGGCAGGTGGCTGCCACAACCAAGCATTTGAAGGGCCACCACACCTGGAGAAGATACCAACAACATTAGGTTAAAAGACAGGCACCACCCACGTCTTCTGGGAAAGTGTCACTGTCCGTTGTCCAAACCAACAGAAGGACCTGTCCTTTTGATGATTCTCACCCTGCTCTACAGTTCACTCCAGTCCTAGCCTTGAGCACCAAGTGACAGAAGTGGCGCAACAGCTACAGGACCAGAGCTGGAGACTGAACTATGACATGTCAGGCAGGTGTCCACCAAAAAGAAAACTCACAAGTCAGGGCAGAATAAATGAGCTGAAAGCAGGGATGGAGAGAAAGCCTGTAGTAAAAGGAGTGCTGGCCCCTTGTTCTGTCCCGTCTGTCCGGCTAGCTTAACTCCAGAAATAATTATACAGAAACTGTATTTATTTAATTACTGTCTGGTTTATTAGTTTTAGTTTTTTATTGGCTAACTCTCATATCTTGATTAACCCATTTTTATTAATGTGTATTGCCACTTGACTGTGGGTCACCGGTATGAGTTTAAGTAGTGTCCATCTTGGGCCGGAGAAGCATGGCGTTCTCCCCAGCATTCTGTTCTGTCTACTCTGCCCACCGAAGGGCTGCCCTATCAAAAGGCCAAGGCAGTCTCTTTATTTAACCAATGAAAGCAACAGAAATACAGAAAAACCTCCTACACCATTAGCCCCTAGGTCCCCAAGCACCAGGAACATACGGGGAAAGAGAGGGGAATCCATGACCTTCCCCAGCACGTGAAGACTTCATTTATTTTATAATCCCACTGCCTTGTCCATTTTCTCAGGGAGTGCTGAGAATTCGTCTAATCAGGGAACAGGAGATGAATGAAATGTCAATAAGTAGAATAGTTTGTGACAAAGAACTCTTGGGGAGTAAGGGGATTTGGTGGTCAGTCCTCCACAGCAGGGCTACGAACAAGAGGGGGAGGCTGAGAAAAATGGAAAGAGGGGTGGGACTCCCACCGAGGAAGCCAAGGTCCTCTGTCAGGGCTGGAGTAGAGTGGAGTGTTTGCAACAGTGGAGACCTGTGGACAGCATCCAGGTGGTGGTACTCCGAGGAGGCACTTTTAGCCAGAGGCTGACGTGTGAGAGTCTCGCCAGGCTGGACCTGCCTCTCTAGAAGAAGGTGGTCTCAGAAGGGGCATGAGTGCTGAGCGGCAGACACACAAAAGTATTCAGGCACCTGGCGGATTCGAGGCAGGGGAGTCATTCAGGGAGAGACTTAAAGACCCCAAGGAGTGTGTTTATATAAACACACGAGATTGCTTCTCACTGTGCAAGAACAATTCACACCCCCCCATAGGCCCCAGAGAAAACTGTTGTTGAGACACAAGAATTTCAAGCAGAGTGAGGGGAGGGCGCTGCCTGTCTCCCTCCACATTAGCAGTCTTGCTCCCTCACCTGAGCCGGCTTCACAAACATATCCAAAGCTATGGCCTCGTCCCCCCTTTATAATCTCCCCCACTTTCTTGCTCTCCTTATCTGGGTTTATGCCACAGTCTTACCACCATGCCACAGGCCCTGGTGGTATACAGTAATCTTCCCTACTAGATTCGGAACTTCTTGAAAGCACACACTCAGTCCAAGTTTGCCTGCCTGGGAGTCTGCACGGTGCATGGTACATAGGGGGCCCTTGACAGCAACAAACAGAACAGCAAGATTTATCACCTCGTGTTGGAGCCTTTAGAAGCCCTGGGGATTGTGCTGATGATGTGTATATTTGAGCTTATTCAGCTTCACAACTGCTCTGTGCGGAAGGATCTGCCCACCATCTGCTGATGAGGGATTAGTCATCAAGGTGGCTTATCCCAAGTCACGCCATTGGATGTGAAGGAGAGATGCAGCCCTGGATCGCAGGGCTCACACCCACACTAACGTTACTGACTAAATAGGAAGGTCTGTTCTACTTCACCTGGAAAGCAGGAGAGCTGAAGTCCCTGGACAGCAGGTAGTAGGAAGGCAGGAAATTGGGTAGGAAGCTGTATTGGGGTGGCAGGCTGCTTGGTCTGTTTCATATTGGACACATGTGTGTTGTATATGTGTGGCGTATGCATGTGTGTAGAATGTATGTAGCCATGTGCACATGTGTAGAGGCCCAAAGAGGACGTAGGGTGTCCTCCTCTGTCGTTCCCTGCCTTTCGCTTTGAGACTCTCGCTGAACCTAAAGGTAGGCTGGCAGTCAGCAAGCCCCAGATCCCTGTCCTCACCCCACACAGCACTGTGCTTACATGTATGTGCAAAACCACATCCCGCTTTGCCTGTGGATGCTGGGGATTCAAGCTTAGGTCCGTGTGCCGGTGTAGCAAGGGCTCTTACACACTGAGCTACCTTCCCAGCTCCGGGGGCCTGCTTTTCGAGAAGGCAGGCTGTCTAATGTACATCCTTCCTAGAGGTGGTCTCTGCAAAGAGAAACCATTTCAGCTGAGAGGACTCAGAAGACGACAGGTACTGCTTGAATCGGCCTGAGCTGTTTGAGCACATTGCTCATCAGTAAAGGCGGGGCAATGATCACTACCCCAGAAGACCTCAGCTTGGCCAGTGGGAGCGGGGGGAGATTGTGCTGGCAAGAAATGTCAACATTTAAAATCTAATGAGTGTCTCTGCTTGCAGTTTCTCTCTTTGGGCTTTGCTTTCTAGTCAGTCTTTTTATTCAGGGTGCAAAAATATAGCTTCATAAACATTTTAGAGACGGAGGAGAAGGATCAGTTGGTAAAGTGCTTGCCATGCAAGTGTGAGGTCCCGAGTTCTATCCCCAACACCCATATGAGCCTGGTGCAGTGGTACATGTCTGTGATTCCGGTGATGGAGAGGCAGATTTCTGAGCTCCCTGATCAGTTAACCCAGCCAAACTGTTGAGCTCCGGGTTCAGTGAGAGACTGCCTCAAAGACTGAGGTGGAGAGCGATGGAGAGAGACCCTTGATTTTGACTCTAGCCTCCATTTGCTTTTTCAAAATAAGATTTATTTTTAAGTTGTGGTGCGTGTGTGTGAATGAAATGACCATGGAGGCCAGAAGAGGGCATTTATATCTTATGAAGCTGGAGTTACAGGCAGTTATGATCCTCCCACCCAACATGGATGCTGGAAATTGAACTCAGGTTGTTGCAAATGCAGTATCTGCTTTTAACTCCTGATCCAAAATCCAGCCCAATATTACTTTTGCCATGAGTGTAGTCTGCCCCAGACAGACTCCATGTGGATATAAGCAGAGACTAGATAGCTGCTTCCCCACATCCACACTGCAAGAAGGTTCGCCGAGAGGAAAAAAACAAATCATTAAACATCTTGTCTGAAGCCTTACATCAGAAGGACTGCATCTCCACAGGCTCTGTTCACCCACGGGAACTTCACGTGTGCTTTTTAATCTTCCATGAAAGACTTTGACAGACTAGCTGCCAGAAACACTGTATGGGAGGGATTATTTATCTTGGCTTATGGCTTCAGAGGGATTTCAGCCCATCCTAGCAGGGAAGACACGGCAGAGCGGCTCCACAGAGATGGGAGTGTCTGGTAGAGACTGGCATGACAGTGAACGAGGGGGTAGAGAGTGTGTGACAGGAAGGAGCCATGGATAACACGCTGCATGGACCCTCCCCCAGTGACCTCCAGCTAATCCTCCTCTGAGTGGTTTTACAGAGCCTCCTCTATGTGCCGTGAGGAGGGGAGTTAGGTCCAAGACATGAGTCTGTGCATATCTTAGAGCAAGCCGTAGCAAGCGTGTAGGGAGAAAGTTTAGAGGTTAAGAGCCCCACTCTTGTACACGGCGGGGGTTCTAGCCCAGCATCCATACTGGGAAACACTCAACCACCTTCTTCAGTTCTAAAGAATCGGATGCTGTCTTCTGGCTCTTGTGAGCTCTTGCACTCAGCATGCATATCCCATGGATGCACACACACACGATTTAAAAAATATTAAAGAAAAGCCCCTAAAAAGTATTTAACACAGTGCAGATACCAGCTCTCCCCCAGTGTCACTCCTGGGCTCTGAAATATTTGCTTCTTGCTCATCCTGGGTTAGATTTAAAAAAAAAAGTGTATTTTTTTTTTCTGATTTTTGCTAACCCCCGCTTTCTTTGCAATTAAAAACTAGCAGGTTAGTAGAGCTTAACTCCCTCAGACTCAAAGCTGAGAGTCTTTTTTTTTTTTTTTGGTTCTTCTTCTTTTTTTTTTTTTTTTAAAAAAAAGAATTTACATTTCCTCCCCTTCTCCCAGTCCCCTCCTGCTCCCCCCATCCGCTGCTTCCTTAAAAGAGGGCATGGTGCCCAAAGCTGAGAGTCTTTATTCCCTGTCAAGGAGCCTATGAATCCACTACTCTATTCCATTGTTCCGTTGCCTGGCTTCTTCTCCGCCTTTGGCTGAGATCAAGTGAAGAATCCTCTATCCGCTACATAGCTCAGAAGATGCCAGCTCTGATAAATTGTTTTGCCACCCAGAGTTCTGCCCTTTCAAAACTTCCATGCAAACCAAAATAGATAAACTCTTTAGAGGCCAGGTTTCCTAGGTGGAGAGGGTGCCATCAATGAGACAGGGGTGGGCCTGGCACTGTCCAGGGTCCTAGCTGGGTCTTAGAGTATGCTGCTGTTGGGATCTTGGCTATGCAGCTCCCTAGTGTTCCTGCATTCTAACCCGTGACTCTAGACATTTTTACTATTCACCCCCACCTTTTGGACATATGAATCAGCACCTGAGCTTCACGCTCTGCCTGCAAACACTTGAGTCATAACCCGAGCTGCGGTCTCTTCAACGAGCCCCGTGAAGCTGTGCTGTAGTTGGCGACACAGTCACAGCCACCAGGAAGCACGATTATGCAGGAGGTACTATGCACCAATGAGAAATGTAGCCACCCCATCTCTCAAAAGCCCCATCGCCTTGTATATCAGGCACTATTATCACCATTGTTCTAGTGGGAAAACGGAGGAAGCTCTGCCTAAGGCCAGTGTAAAATAATGAATTTAAGCAGGAACTTAGGATGGTGTCATGGCCAGGTAATCACTCTGTAAATCCCCACTGATGGCAGTTTCTTTTTATCCTGTGTGGTTATTGACTTAAATATTGAGCCCCCAGTGGGAAGGGGAGGGAGACATATTTTGATAGAGCTTCTTCCGTGTCTCTTACTATCTGTTGAAGCAGAGAAAACTTGAAAGGACTTTCCCCCAAAGGAAGAGAGAATAACAGTAAATCAAAAGAGATCTATTGGTCTGGGAGTCACAGGAATTTTGAAGGGAGATAGAATAACAGGAACGGATTGCAATAGCACCAGCCTTTATTGGTTGGCAGATTTGCTAGACAGACCCTTCACTTTCTAGGGCAATCTGTTCAGCCCTGGAGGTGGCAGCCCTTGTGGACCAGGTATCCTCACCACGTGACCAAAGCTTACTCGGATAGAGTGGGCTCTGCCCAAAATGGAAGCATAATTAAAGTTGATGAGTCATCTGTATCTCTGAGAATCCAAAATGGAAACTTCAAGAAACTAAGTAGCAAGGTACAAAGTGTCAGGTGGGGCTAACTCAGTTCAGTCACTATAAAGTGGAGCACTCTCTGGAAGGCTCCTGGGTCCCCTTTGCTGGGGCTGGAGACATACTAATGACCCCATGCATGGGACCTTTTGGGAGTCTGGGGGATACTCTCTACCTTTGCTCTCGAAGTAGTTAGTTGGGTTTCTTCTATTTCTGAGCAGTGGATGATCCTTGCTAAGACCCAAGGGTGACCCAACAATAAGCACTAAATTAAATGTTCACTTCTGGGGATCAAGTTAAAGAGAAAGTGCTTTGTAGGCACCAGGTAGGAGGTGTCAGCGTTGGAGACCACAAGAGGACCAAGAAGGAGGGCTGTGTGCATGGTGACTCAGAGGCACGTGGCCTTGTCTACATATCTGAGGTTCTGTCGTGATGTGAGGATGAAGTCTTTAAAGGAACCGTTGCCTTATCCAGTTACAATGACATGCCAAAAGGCACTCTTACCCACGACGCACAATGAGGCAAGCTTGCAGATAAGATCACATCCATGAATAGTGTGTGATGGTTAATTTTGCGACATCTTGTCAGAACTGAAATCACCTAGGGGATACACCTGGGTGTGTCTTTGAGAGTGCTCCCTGAGAATATTAACTCAGGAGAGAAGACCCTGTTCAGAGCAGGTAGCACCTCTTGATGGGCATCTAAGATTTGAAGAAGTCCAAAGAAAAAGGGATGCTTCCTGCCTGCTTGCTCTTCCTGAGTTACATCTATTGCCGCCGCCACCACTGCCGTTCTTTGCTGACTTCAAACTCCATTTTAACCAACCTTCCAATATGGACCGAAGAACAGCAGCCCTCCAGGAATGTTCCAGATCTTCAGCGCTGTTAGACTCCTGAAATATCCATATTTGTTAACTGAGTAGCTACCAGCCTCTCCACCTACCCGGTGTGAAGATGCTCATCATTGTTAGATACTCGGCCCATATCATGTAAGATGACCTAATGAATCCTGTCTACAACATGGTCACACTCCATTGGTTCTATTCCTCTAGTGAACCCTGCACACAACACCATCAATACAATCTGTGCATCATCTGGAAGGGATTCCTCACATCCTTCCTGGCCGAGTGATTTGTGACGGGGTCTCAGTATGTAGCGAGGCTGTCCTTGAACCTACAATCCTCTTACTTTGGCTGGACTCCAGGTGTACACCACTATGCCTGGCTTCTGACTTCTTTATGTTCTGGTGTTACTGCATTTTATGTGCTATAAGAACATGTAGCTAAGATCAGCCCCCCTTTGGCAGATGTTTAAGTTTGCAATATGGTATTGTTCACTATAGGCATGGCTTTGTAGACCAGATCCCTAGAAGTCACCCATACTGTACGCATGAATCTTGGTTCCCTTTGACTAAAGTCTCTTTCCCTTTCTCCCCAGCCCCTGGAAACTACCATTTCACACTTGGCTTCTATAAGCGTAGCTGTTTTCTAGTCAACCTGCAAATGGTATCATGCAGTGTTTGTCCTTTGTGTCTGGATTATTTCAATTAACACAATGTCCCACAGATGCCTGCATGCTGTAAATGTGTAAATGGCAAGATTTATTCCTTTTAAATGGCTGAATAATATTCCATCTTGTGTACACAAAATATGTAGTAGTTGGGCTTGTAAGACAGCTTAGCAGGTAAAGGTCATTGACACAAAGTTTAATGACCTGAATTTGACCCCCAGGATCCTCCATAGTGGAAGGAGAGATCATCTTTATGTGGTGTTGATACCACACTTGGGTTTTTATGTGGTATTGAGGATCCAATCTCGGGTCTCAACACATGCATCAGGCATTTTTCTGACTGAGTCATCTCCCTGGTCATATAATGTTATTTTTCATGATAAAAACTGTTTCTGAATCAGAGGCCTCTAGAGATATGGCAACATCAGTTTAGAGATGATCCTGCAGATAGTGGTCACTTGCTCAGATTCTGACAGCAAGAGTTGCTTAGCCATCCCCTAGTTCTTATCTGCAAAGTAGGGGGAAATGCAGGTGTCTATTATGGGCTTTATTTTTTTTAATAAAGAGGAAATAAAATTAAATTGCTAAGGTGGTGGTGGTTGTTAGCACAGGACCAAGTCCAGAGTCAACTTGACAGCATCATGATGGCTGTCACTGGCCACACTTACAGGTGTCTTACCACCTATAAGGGAATTTATCCACCCCCCCCCCGCTGCATTTGGACTTTCTAGTTCCTGTGGATCTAATGCCAACAGTGGTGGCCAGAGCAAATAACTCTGCTTTCCTATTGGCAGCTCCTGAGCTCCCAGGTAGACCACCCTTCCATGTTTGCACTGGGGTTCTAAGTCATATGGGGAGTGGATACTGGTTCTCTGCAGTGCTAGACACTGGCTGATGTCTCTGTTCCCACCTTGACTGTACAGCATCACCAGCTTCAAATCCCGGCACCCTGATCAGGACCACTGATTCCCTTCCCCCAGCTAACCGCATGGGTCATTACTCAAATGTAACCTTTCCCCAGAGCGAGTTCTTCATTGTGCTCTCATTAACTCCTGACAAGGGCTCAGGTTGCTCACTTGAAGCAGTAGCCGGTGCAACAAAAGTCCAGCTGATACAGCTACATTTCCTCCAACACCAACTCACAGGAAAAAAAAAGACAATTTAGCTTCAGAAAAATAAAAACCAACAAGTTTCACTTACATTCATAAATGTTAGATGCGGGTTCTGATTACTCTCCGACCCAATGCAGGTATAAAATGTAAATTATTTAATGTGCCCAGGACCTGTACCCCATGATCCTTTTTTAAAGTAGTGACACACACAACACACATACATTATTCATGCACCAGGCACCCATTATACATATGGATGCTGCCCAAGGCACAGCCAGTCAGGAGAGAGGCCGACACATTCACCAGACAGATGTTGATGCTCATAAATTCCTTCGTTTTTTGTTTCTGAGCTTTGCTTCCGGTGGGAAAATCTTTTTCAGGTGTAGCATGTGCAACATGATACCCCCTATGCATGTCCCTGGCTGTCGAAGGATTCCTACATTCCTTTATTTTGTTTTGAGTCAGAGTCCCATTCTATAACTCCTGGCAATCCTTCTGCCTCAGTTTCCCAAGTGCCAGGACTGTAGGTGTAAACTACTAAGCCTAGCTTGGAGGGGTTCCTGTTAAAGCATCAATCTTGGTCTGGGGCTGTATCTCAATTGGTACAGTGCCTGCACAGTTTACAGGTAACCTAGGTTGGATTCCCAGTTCCAGATAAACTGGTTGTGGATGTGGATATACCGCTTTATAATCTATCACTCAGTAGGTAGAGGCAAAAGGATCAGGAGTCAAGATCATTCTTGGCTACATAAGGAGTTCAAGGATAGTTTGAGATACAGGAGATGCCTCCTCTTGCACACACACATACACACACACAGTCAATCAATCAATCAATCAATCAATCAATCAATCAATGCTTTCTCTACTCATTGCTGCTACCCAGGCTCAGTTGCACCAATGTCGTCTGTGCTAATATCCCACTTTATTGCAAGGTCCTACAAAAACAAATGCGATGGACCCCGCAACTCTGATCTCTTTACCAAGAGCTGCCTCGGGTCTAAGACCCTCACACTATACTCATCTGCCACCTACAGACTGTGTGCCAGCCAGCATTGCCTTTGCACATTGTGCACAGCAATTGCACATGGTTCAGCAATCAATGGCCATTACCTAGGCCTCGGGTGGCAGCCAAGGTGCAGAACCTTGGTTGTAGGTGACAGGTAGGTAGATAGCCAGGCCTTGCCCCAGAGTCCATGGCCAACTCCTCTGTCATATGGCGTTAACTGGAACATCTGTCACTCAGCTTGATCAAAGTATATACTCAAATGTTCTTTCTACTCACCTAAGTCTCAGGTGGCAAGGGATGTCTGTAATTGTGTGCTTCTATGGCAAAAGGACATTGAGATGAAAGGTAACAGTCAAAGAATGGTGAGGCCCAGGAGGCACCCACCCTCGCTATCTTCCTAGACTTAACTCCAGAGCTGATTGTCTATGCTAAAGGACCACAGAGGGAACCTGCTTGAAGACTGCTCAAAATGGCTGTTTTCAGGGACAGGCTTTCAGACAGCTTAGTTTGTTTTCACACAGAATAGCATGTATAATTTGACGAGCTGCTGATGACAGGGGATGTCACCAGTGGTACAATTCTTGTGGCAAGCTGTACACTGAAGGGTGGTAGGAGGGGATAGGAATAGACACAGGCCAGGAGATACCTGCGCACATCCCCTGCTGAGCAGTACCCTGGGTCAGTTGACACCAAGCCCATTTTCCTATTGCTTGAATGTGGCAGGAGGCACAAAGAATCTGGTGACAAGATGGCTCCTCTGATAAATGTGGTATCACTGCCACGCCAGAGTTGAATGTGAGGTATTTTCCTGAGCGGTAGAAGGATTTCTCATGTCTCTCCATTGCCTGTGATTTGCAAGAAATGTTCCCAGTGACAGGTGTGGGGGTGGGGTGAAATGGGCAACAAAGCTGAGCTCTGTTTGCTATGTTGCTATAATAAATGCTCCCCCAGCTAATGTGACCACGCATGGCCACATGCTTCCAGAGTGGGAATCTGGGTGCTCTCTTCCATCCATGTGCCATCTCTTTGACTATATGTCAATGTTCTTTCTCTAGTGGCTAATTCCTTTAAGATGCACTTCCTCAACCTGCTAGTCAGACTATTTTGGTGTATAATTACCGATAATTAGGCAGCTTCTCAGAGTGACGTGCCTTCTACGAGTTGCAAAGAAGTCCTTTGAACTTGTGCATGCGTCTCTTCTGTCTATGTCCGGCAGCATCCGTGTGTTGCATTTGCCCTACTATAACACCTGGCTGGGGGACAGAAGGCTCTACCAGGTAGAGAGGACTTCAGGTGGGAACACTGGGCAGCTGGAACTGATGGTTGGTAGTCACCAACTGCCCCTGCACTGGCATCTCTTCAATGTCTGCCTCTGCATTTCCTTGATACCACGCCTTCAGCGTATGCAGCTAGTTCCCACTCTCAGAAGGCCTCAAATGACCCCCACATCCCAAACTGTTCCCTACAGAGGGACAGAGTACTCAAGTCCAGAGGAGTATGCCCAGCCGGGTCCCACAGGTAACCTAGATAGAGCACATTCTGTGCGCTTGGAATCTGAGATTCCCTGACCAAACAGCAAACAGGACAGCAGCTGAAGTAGTGAGGAGATAGAGGTAGGTGCAATGGCCTGACAGTGTTTCTCACCCTCGGATCATTTGTTTAGCTCATTGCCTTGAACCTGGGTGCTAACATGGTGGGATTCTGTGAGAGGGAGTGAGGGGCTTGATGCCCAGGAGACTGTGGGAGGAGCTGGTTAGTTCTGGAGGAGATCTTAGGCAGGTGCGTCAGAGCTGTGCTCCTGGGGTTGATGGGAATTGGTGGGGAGGGACCTGGAGGGAAGTATGACAACTTCCCCAAAGGGACAGAACAAGATGGCCTTCAGCTCATTGCTTTATTTATTCAATGAAAGGTCCCTGAATGCCCACTGTGTGCCAGCCACTCAGGACATAGCAGTGAGCTAGACAGACATGGTCCCTGCCCTAATGGCCCTTTCCATGAAAGCACTGTTAGGTACTCATGGGGGAAGAGTTATCTTTCTTTGTCACCACCCCTCCACGAGGGGTCAGTCTGCTGTCTGATTCACAGTGTGGCCTGTCATCAGCTGCCTTCAGTCTCCGAATACTACCTACAGCTCTGCATTACACACTCTCACACATCAGCCCTCGTGCCACACAGAAGGATGAAGTCATCAAAGCAGGCACCTCAGGGCCAAAGCGGGCTTTCTCTCAGGCTTGCAATGTTTCCAGTTTGCTTTGTTGTAAGCTCCTGCTGGGTGGGTTCCACAGGCCTCTGTTTGTCTCTATCAAACGCTTGGGGCTTAGCCAGTGTTTGGGCACCGATGCAAGACAGCCACACAAGGTCATTTTGCAGAACATAGCTCCCAGGAGATTGTATCCATGGGCTAAGGTTGGCTCCTAAGTCATTGGCATGGTGGCCTCTGGCACTTGGAGGTAAAGGCGCCTCCCACCCCAAGCAACCATTAGTCAGGACAAATCTTTTCTTCTTTCTATGTAAGGATCCAGATGACACCAGGAAGGTGAGCAGAAGAGGCAAGCCCAGACACACAGTTCCAATCACCTGTCGCCCCCTCCAATCATCCTTTCTCTCTCCCCCGCTCCAATCCTCTCTTTCCCACAGTGTTACCCATGGTTATAAATTCCTTGATTACAGGAACCTGAACCCGCGCCTCTCCTCTTGTTCAGCTCCTCGGAACAATTCAAAGAATGCCTCTTTCTTTAGATGGCAAGCTTCCCTGTGCTGTTTTCTTATTGGGAATTCAACGCTAGAGCCTTTTCATTAACTTGATTTCTCATAGACTCTCTCTCTCTCTCTGTCTCTCTCTCTCTCTGTATGTGTGTGGTGTAGTGTGAACGAGTGTGATTTAAGAAGGAAAGCTGTGGCCACAGTGCTGGGGGCCTGGGCACTGTAATACCATCCTAAGCCAGGGTGGGGACCCCAGAAAGGGGACAGTTAGAGGTGTGAACTGGTAGAGTATAAGATGGGCGGTCATGTGCCAGAAGAGGGCTGGTATTTTCCTTTGTTCCCCTTGCTGCAGGCTGCCCAGCTTACGTACAACATAATCTCTTTAAAATGACAGGGTGCTTGGCTCTGAGAGCCCTTCCCTCTCTAGCTGAGACTTTATAATCCAAACGGATGCTTTACACAATGGAAGAAGAAGAGGTGGGGTGAAGAGATTGACAGGAGAGGGGGCTGTTTCTGGGAACGGACTGACAGGTTCGCCCTGGCCCTCTCCCAGGTGTGCCCAAGGCTTCTATCACAGCCGTCAGGAAAGATGCGGTTAGTGACAATTGAACAGAGGGTAAGCTTGGCTCCCATGGGTCACTTGGGTCCTTTGAGTGCTCAAGGTGTTCTTTATCCACAGGCAAGTTGACAAGCACATAGCCAGACAGGAAAGGGTATTATATAGACAAGGGGGGACAGAAATCACCCTTCCTCCGTCATTTTCTTGAGGAGATGATGACCCAGGAAGCGGCAAACACAGGACTTAGAAGTGATGGCTATCAAACGTCTGTCACTTGATCTAGTTCCTTGCAGGGATTTAGTGAAACCCTTCTATTGCAAAGGACCCCTAGTTTTCTCTTGGAGGGCAGGAGGAAGGGTGGTGGGATACCGGAAGGTGAGGAGTAGGGGCAGGGGAAGTTCAGAGGAGCCTGGGAATGGCCTCAACAGACAAATGGAGGGTGCTTTCCCAGGGCCGGGGATGATCTGGGAGGAAAATGAGACATCATTCTGCCTGAGCGTTGCCGAGTGCCCCAGAAACTAATCATGTGGTCTGCATTCAGGTCACACCCCACATCCTAAGGCAGAAGTAGATCTCTAGGCTCCCAGATGCCAGAGAACATGTCCTGTCACCTGTGAGCGAGACAGGGGCCCAGCAGTTATCTTGAACTGTGTGATATTTACCTTTCTCCCCTTAAGCGGGGCCTGTCAGCCTCAGGGTGTCCACACTGGTGCCTGGGGAACTCTTTACTGTGGGAGAGGGGCTGCCCCTTACCTGGGAGGATACTAGCAGTATCCTGGATGCCAGAAGCTCCCATTGGCCTCCACTCAGCTGTTAGCACCAAACGCCCCAACTAGTCTATGTCCTTTGGGAGCGGGGGCAGGGCTCCCCTTGTGCAGGACCCCTCTCTTCAGGAGCTTCCTGTGGGGCCTGCTGAGCTTGCCGTCTGAGGTCTCCTGATTCTGCACACCTGCCAGCAAATGCCCCAGCTCTGGGGTTCAGTGATCATCTGGCACCTGGACACATGCTCCCCTCTTCTTCCTGGGGATTGTCCCATCCCATGTCTGTTCTAACCCTTCTTCCAGATAGGAATTAATTCTAAAATCTGTTCCATGGAAACTCTCTAAAAGCTGTCCAGGGCTCTGAGGGTGGCAGCAGTTGCTAAAGATCACTACCTATGCTAGAATGGGCCAGGCTGTATGATTAGCTTTGTCCCCTCATCTAGTCTGCTACTCCCCATTAAGCCAGGGATCGCAGGTAAACTCCTCTGTGTCCTATGCTCCCTCCTCTCACACTTCCTGCACACTTCACCTGCCCCTGTGATTGAGACAAACACAGAGGCTGCTTCTCCGGACCCAGGCTTCCCAGCCAACCCCCGTTCCCAGATCCTGGTCCTCAACACGGTCAACATCATTCTTTCCTAGCTTTTAGTACAGTCAAATCCTACGCTTATCGCCTTTTGATAAAAGCCCGCCACCTTGTCCAGACCCTGAGCTCTACAGGTTGCATGGGTTATGTTAAGCAGGTCACAGTCCAGCCCAACTCCACTCTACCTACCATAGTACCTGACACATATACCCTGTGGGAAGGATGGAGAAAGGCAGAGGCAGCCTAATGGATGAGGATTCGAGTCAACTGGAGCTGGGGAGCTGGTTCAGTGGTTAAGAAGATTGACTGCTCTTGCAGAGGATCCCAAGAACCCACATGGTGGCTCACAACCAACTATAACTGCAGTTCTAGGGACTCCACTGCTCTCTTCTGGCCTCATGGGCATTGTATAAATCTGGTATATAGACTCATATGTAGCTAAAACATACATAAAATAAATAAATATGTTTTAAAAGATGAAAGTCAACCTTAGTTCATTTATTTATTTATTTATTTATTTGGTTTTTCGAGACAGGGTTTCTCTGTGGCTTTGGAGCCTGTCCTGGAACTAGCTCTGTAGACCAGGCTGGTCTCGAACTCACAGAGATCCGCCTGCCTCTGCCTCCCGAGTGCTGGGATTAAAGGCGTGCGCCACCACTGCCCGGCCAACCTTAGTTCTTGACCTTTAAGTCACGACTTTTCAGGACCAGAAAGGGCCCCTTTCTTTGTGGCTTCTATGACTTTGATTCAACCCTTTAGTTTTCCTTGCGTACCAGGCAAGAGCCACGTGCAGACTGGCCACAGGGCTGTGGTGATCTCTATCTGATGTGGAAGTGGCAGGTAACACAGACAGCATTGCTGATGCACCTAGAGCTCTCAGTCTCCTGAGGTAGAGTCTGTGCGTCAGGCTAACCTTCTCTCTCAGCTGCTGTGCCTCCCAAGTTCAGCCACTCTCAATCCTGAGCTGAGTTTCTTTGCACAAAGGTGAAGAGCTGTAGCATAAGACATGAGTTCAACCCAGACCCCATCAGTGTTCTGCATGGTACCATTCCCAGGATGCTACATGGCATTTATTCTGTATTTCCTAAGTGGATCTCCAAATATTTGTTTCCAGGGTGTCACCAAGTCAGAGGGATATGGAACAATAGCTTTCTTCTTAGACTTAGAGAAAAAGAAATCAATGGCATACCTGATAAATGAAAAAGCAATATTGTGGCAAACAAGGCTTTTGGCTATGTTAGTTCCCATCTTCCCAACAACCCTCTGTAGCCACCTATGGCACAGAGTCTGTGCAAAGTGCTGAGGACACCACAGTCCTGGGGAAGTCAATGTACGTAAAACAAAAGTTTTGACCCACAGGAACAGAAGGCTAAAGCTAAGCAAGGGGCAGCCAAGTTCGATCTCAAGGGCGGACACGTCGCTGTCCTTTACTATGACTTCACCCCAGGGGTCTTGGAAGATGAGTTAGTGGTTAAGAGCACACACCACTCCTGCAGAAGGCACAAATTCAGTCCCCAGCACCCACGTTGGGAGGCTCACAGCTGCCTGTGGCTCCAGTACCAGGGGATCCAAAAGCCTCTTCTGGCCTCTGAGGGCACTGTAGTCATGCATGTGCACACACAGGTATACACACACACACACACGCAAAAAAAAAAAAATTTCCCCTGGATCTCACTCCAAAACAGCTCCCTCTGGGCACCTTATCGAGATTCATCATCCCCGAAGTCCTCTTTCAGTCATTCCTCTAGAACTTTCTGAATGTCAACACTGTTTTACTGTATATTGGGTAAACACAGTTCTGCATTGTCTTGTCCACTCCCACAGCCCCATACTTACAACAGCACCTGAGGTAGTAGTCAATGAAGGAAGGAAGGAAGGAAGACATAGGGAGCCCCAGTTTTCCCTGGGAAGTGGAAGAATGTTACAGAGGAGTGACCATGTTCGAAGTGGGTCTCACAGTACAGATGGAGCTGTCCTGCTATAAAAACAGAGAGTGACAGGTAAGGGGGGAGCTGTGTGGCGTAAACATTATTGATAAACTTGGAAGGACAAGATGAAGGCCACAGGTGAGAGTCCGGAGGGATGACAGGACAGACCTGGCCAAGAACCCGCTGTCCTAAAAGTTTGCCCTTTTATCACTAGGCTGTCACTGCCATCCCTGTAACAATGTGGACAAATCACTGCCATCCCTGTAACAATGTGGCTAGAGTGAGGGGAATGGTTGGCACAGCAAAAGTAAAAGTTCTAGTCAAATTCAATCAGGTCGCCTGAGCCATCTTCTGCGGCTGCTGACTGTATATGGAATCTGTGTGGGGGTGCTGGGGTGCAGAAACCCTGGGAATGCTGATATAAATTATATAAGGGTGCATCTACAGACAGTGACTTTCCTAGTCTGGACATAGCATACATATAAGCACTTGAATAAGAGGAAGATAGAGCCAGACCACTACCCCACACCACCCTCCCCAAGTGGCCCAGAAGAATACAGCAGACTGAAACTGGTCATGTGCTTTTCTGTGGAGAAAGGAATATAACTCGTAATTTTATTTATTTATTTAGGTTTTTTGAGACAGGATTTCTCTTTGTAACAGTTCTGGCTGTCCTAGAACTTGCTCTGTAGACCAGGGTGGCCTTGAACTCACTGAGATCTGCCTGCCTCTGCCTCCCAAGTGCTGGGATTAAAGGTGTGCACCACCACTGCCCAGTATTTGTAAGTTTCTAATTTAGCACATCTACAAAAATATGTATCTTCGCTCCTTCAATGACAACCAAATAAAAAATTGTTAAGAATTCTTAATTCTTGCTGTAAATCTTTGTCTACTGAGTGTGTTGAACAATTGCTTGAGAGGCCTCTCCATCTCCCCACCCAAGGGTCATGAGGGATTTAGCACGGAGCAGCTTCTGAGCAGGGCAAAGTTGCTGAAGGACTAATTAAGTCCCGATTGGGTAAAGAACACGGGCTTCTAACTGTGAGTTTTTTGAGTTATTTTTAAGTACTCCCTGAAGGAGGTGAACAGAATAAAAGCTTCATCATTAAGTCTGTTTCCAATAAATGGAATCTTATAGTTAGTTTAAGGGAAGTCACATCAACTAAGAGAATTACATGCCATACTCAGTAATTTCTCCTCCTTGATACCTTTGTCTATAATGGCTGGTAATGGGGAGATAGATTCAAGCTTACTGAGTTTATGCTTGTGGCCAGAGACTGGGGAAAGGATTTTTCTGGTCTTGTAATACCAGTAGAAACCCTTTGTAAGGTCATTGGCCCTCATCTAGCAGAAGAAACACACAACAAAAAGGTTAAATCCATTGCTCCAGACCATGCAACTGGCAAACAGCAGTGCTTGGGCCAGTGTTTGAGCTCAGAATATAAGTGTAGGCTTGGGAGTTCTGTGGGTCAGATTCTGTTAGCACTGCAGAATTCAACAGTCACTATGTAATATGGACCAATGGCTCAACTCAACATCAAAACTGGCTTCAGCAGCAGCATGGGAACCATCTTGTCATCTACTTCCATGACCTTGGGAGAGGACTATGTAAAGCTACCACAGATCTTTGTAAATGTGTACTAAAGAACACAGCTCATTTTTCACATGGGAACAAGGCTCCAGCGGTCTTGGTGTCAACCTGGAACCAACCCTTGGCTCCTAGCAGTCAGACGGGGAATGGCGCTTCTGTGTTCTCATAGGACATCCCTCTTTCTGACTATAGCAGTCAGATATTGATGATGGGGTGGTTTGAATTCCATGCTCTTGCTTAGCACGGCCATGTAATTTTTGCAGAGGTTTGGGTCTTTCTGATATCTGTGGGATGGATGGATTGTTCTATACAGCCCAGGATGCTGGGTCATCTACTAGATACCAGTCACGCTTACCCCTCCTACCCCTAGCTGTGTTTCCAGACATAGCCATATCCCCCAGGGAGTTTGGTTACCCTCTGCTGGGATCCACTGACTCGGGTGAAATAGGACAGTGATTTATGGTGCTCAAGACAAAGTTAGGGGTTGCCTGAATTCAAAGGCAGAGCTCTCTCTTCCTGGAAGATTTTTGCAGTTTTTACTGAATACAGATGGGTTCCCACTGGGGAATCAAGGCAGGGCAATCAACAAATTACTGTGGCCTGTTAGCTCATCAGACTCCTGCTACTGAACCCTTGGCGTTTTGTAGATTGTTAATTTCCCATTAAAGGAGCTGTGTCATTTAATAAGCATCCTGCCATTCGGTTCCAGCAGGTGGAATAAAAACTTGGGGACCTAGGAAGGTCCTTTTTAAAATGTTAATAAGGAGTGACAGTTATGTTCAGTCAACCAACATGTATGGATTGCTTGCTATATGAAATGTTGCAGAATAAGTCTTTGGCAGTATCAAAAAAAAAAAACCTGAACATTTTTTTTGTTGTTGTTGTTGATTTTATTTTACATAGGCCAAGTGTCTGTGTGGAAGGAATATTAGCTATCCTAACCTATAGTTATGGAAAACCTACTGTGTGCTGAGCCACGCACCAGGTTATGGATAGCAACTGCTGAGAGACATAAACAGCATTCCCATGGGCTCCTCATCCAGAGTGAAGCAGTGTTTCTTAAAGTGATATTCCAAGACCAAACCGACATCAGCATTACTTGATGTAGTGAATTGAATTATGACCCCACAATACTGTGTTGTGTGCACACGTTTGTGTACATGTGTGTACGCATGCATTAACAGAGGATAACCTCAGGTGTTATACTTTAGGTACTGTCTACCTTGTTTTTTTCTAGACAGGGCTCCTCACCAGCATGGAACTCACCATGGAGGCTAGGCTGTCTGCCCAGTGAGCCCTGGGATGGTTCTGCCTCTGCTCCCAGCACTGAGATGAGAGATGGGGGTCTGTGCTTGGCATTTCTCTCGTGGGTTTTGGGATCAAACTCAGAGCCTCATGCTTGCAAGGCAAGGGCTTTAATGGCTGAACAGTCCACCCCCACCAAAGATTTGCTGAAACCTGAGTCCCCAGTACTTCGGCATGTGAACATATCTGGAAGTGGGGTTGCTATGGAGATAAACAAGAGAAAAATGAGGTCAGGAGTTAGAGGACACCTGAGCTGGGTCAGTGGCTTATGGCACTATTTCATAGATCTGCCTGGGATCCTAAAGACAGACGCAGGACCTTAGAGCTGTGAAGAGGAACCTCTGAGAGGATGATAAGAAATGAAACCAGTCTCAAAATGCTGGAGCCTGTATCAGCAGGAAGCCTTCATTCGGGCAACTTGAGCAGAGGCAGATTGTTTCAGTAGGATTGGTGTGGGGCCCAGACTCTAAAACCCTGGCAATCTCTTGACTCACACCATAAGGCTAGACCATGTCAGATGTGGAAGAAGGGTCAAAGGGTGCCCACTCTGACACCTATAGTAACGAGAGCTAAAGTGACAGCTGTCAGTGTGGCTACGAGGGGTGGCACACAGTGACAGATAAAAAAAGGTAAGTATCCTGCTTCTTAGCTCACAGTGGAAGCCCTGCCTCAGGGAAGTGCTACTCCATAGGTCAGGGTCTTACTTTACTTTCAAAGAC
Organism: Ondatra zibethicus; assembly: GCA_004026605.1. Classification (NCBI taxonomy): domain Eukaryota; kingdom Metazoa; phylum Chordata; class Mammalia; order Rodentia; family Cricetidae; genus Ondatra; species Ondatra zibethicus. Next base: position 34,260 of record PVIU01001418.1, on the reverse strand, counting down.
ACCGATCATGGCAGGAGGAGTCTCACCTCTGGCAGGACAGCACTAGCTATGGAAACAAGCAAACCACTCTTTTTCAACTCGTGTCACTGGTCCAGTCTCACTCCCTGCTTCCTGTCCTGGGCTGGGGGTGTATGCCTTCATGTCACATGCCTGGGGCAGGCTCTGCTGTCATTTCTGTTCAGCGGACATATGACTACAGAGCCTGAAGAGACGTGGAATGGTCTAGTGACACCTGCCAAATTCCACCAGTTCCCTTTAACACGGCCCTGGGTGAGTGAGACTCTCTAGCTCGGTGACTAAGGGTTTTATGAACATGTGGCTTTCACTCAAGGTTTAGAGGATGGGTCTGGCTGACCAGGTGGAGGAGGCAGGGGAATGTTGAGAAGGTGAGGTATACCCAGAAGGAACAGTTATCACCTGAGAAATGATAAACACACTGTGTTCTCATGGTGTCCCTGTCATCATTCTCCTTATGAAACCATCATTACCCCCAATCCCTGATCATCAACATTCCAGTAGAATGGTTGAATGCTTCTAAGGAAGAGTGCTGGGCACCTCCCGGATGCTCAGCAGGCAGCTGGGGCAGATGTATCTGGATTCATGACTGCCGTCCTTGGTTACCGCTCAACTCTGATGTGAGCCAGTACTCGGCAGGAGCCGACTGGCCTGTGATCCTGGGACAGAGCAGGAGAGAAAAGGGAGGAGTTGCCTAGGAAAGGTCAGGAAGATGCTGGATCCGTGTTTGCAGCCTTTGCCAGTGCTTTGCTAAACAAGTGAGCATCTCTGCTCCAGAGCGACATACAGTGCTTCCCAAGAGGGCTCGTCACCTACAGTATAAGAGAATTGTGTCTAAAGTTCAAAATATGAGAGATAGCTATGGAGGGAAACTCAGGGAATTGTGTCCGGGGGACCTGAACCGTGGAAGCATCCTCCCTGGGAATCTCTAAAAGATTTTCCAATTTCTGGCTGTGAGAGTCCTTTTTCAAATGTTGAGTGGCAATCTGCCCCTCTGGAAGCACCTGGTTCCCAGGGAAGGAACAAGTGTTACCCACCCACGGGTGGCTGTACCACGCTGTGTTGCCTATCTGTCATTCGTATTCCAGGAGCAATGACAGCACAGCCTCTGAAGTGCCCATGAGGACTGAATGAAGGCATGAGCCTTAGACAACGCTGTAGAACGAGTCACAAGGTGATGGTGACTGCCATCTTGCCAGCCACGCCATGAGGACAGCTCTTATGCCTGCTCTGTCTTTCTCTAGTGGTTTATTTCTTCATCAGAGTCTCTCTTCTGGGAGTTACCTATCAGGCTCTTGCTTTCCTCTACATTAGCATCCCCTAAAACGGGTTCTCAGGATCCTAGATCTCAAGATGTCAGCACCATCCTGGAGGAACAAAGTGTGGGAGATTCCTCGTGTACCAGATGACTGTCAGAATCTTGTCAAGCATCTGTAGTGTAACTAAAGTTCAGAAAAGTCCTCACAACAGACAGTTGTGATGGTTCACCTTCCCTGTCAAGTTGGCTGGATTTTAGAATCGCCTAGGAGACAGACCGTTGAACATGTCTGTGAAGACGGTTCCAGGGAAGTTTAACTAAAGAGGGAAGCCACGTGCTGTAGATGGGCAGCACCATCCTATGGGCTGAGGTTTGGACTAAATAAAAAGGAGAAAGTGAGCTGAGCGCCAACGTTCATCTCGCTGCTTGCTCATTGCACACACAGTGGGACAACTGTCTCACCTCCTGCTGCCATACCTTCCCCACAGCGATGGACTGCACCCTCAGACTGTGAGTCACTGTAAACCTTCCTTAAGGTGCTTTCTTCAGGTACGCTGTCATAGCAATGAGAAAAGGAGTAAAATCGACTACCTGTGGATAGGGTTGAAAGGTAAGCTGCCAGGATACTCAGAATGATGACTGTCTTTACTTCAGGTAGCTTTTCACAGTCCCTTTAGCCAAGAGTCCCAGCCCTTGGTATATAGCTGAGTACCTGGGCCACTCCAGCTCAGTGTCTTAATGATACACTGCGCACCACAGCCGAACAGGTCCCCTTCCTGCCTTGTTTTGTCACCAAGATGTTTATTCCTTCTTGTCTAAGATGCCTGTGACCCAAGTCATCAGCAAACAATCGGTCCATGCTTTCCTCTGTGGTACCCCCACTTGTGTTCTGATGACTCCATCCCTTTAAATTAGCCCTCACGCTTCTCTCTATCCACTGACTCTAAAGCAGCATTGGAATGCTGAGGCTGAAACCTCTGGAAAGCCTCTTCAGCAGAGACCGTGCCTGCTCCCCATGTCAGATCAACAGATGGTTGGGCACTGGGGTCCTGCTGCATTGTCCACGTAGGGGAGAGAAGTGTGATTGTCCTGGATGACACTGATGACAGATGTCTGGGAATTGGAGGGGACCCGGATAAATCCAAAGAGCGATAACGTGAAGATACCCAGGAACAAATTCACTTATGCACAGCCCAGCTATAAGCATGGGGGCCTCCCAAGTCGCCTCTAATCTGTATAAATGATTTTCTCCCAAGCCACTTGGCATGGCACTGTTATGACTCTCTGAATATGTATAGACACAGCAGGTAATTTAAGATTGCTGCAAGTGTCTGACAAAAACATAGTGTGTAGCCAGCTTGTTTAGGAAACATCTTAATGACAAGCAAGGCAATTTATAGAGGGCATATTTTTATTGCACAGCTACGTCAACATTTATTATTTAGCCAATAACTGAGAGAGAAAGCTGACTTCCCCCATCTAGACAACAGAATTAAATTCCTAGACAGACAATATAGAAGTAGGCAGACTTTTGAATATAGTTATAGAATAAAATAATATCCTTTTAGAAATATGTTAGAGAGCATGGGGAGGATGGGCTAACAGCTTGATCAAGTATTCTGAAGATAAACTCTGGAGATATAGCCCCTTCTACTGGGCTAATGCTTGGTATGATAAAAATCAGAGCAATCTGCCTACTATGGACTTAGGACTTATTCCTCCCCTAAAATGCCACTAGATTAGTGTTTAAATACCTATTCTTCACTTCATTCTTTCTGTTTAAAAATGTGTGTGTGTGAGAGAGAGAGACAGAGACAGAGAGACAGACAGAGAGGGAGAGAGAGAGAGAGGAGTCGTGCATGTCATTGAGCACATATGAAATCATAGGACAACATGAGAGTCAGTTTTTTCCTCCCACCACGTTGGTCCCAGGGAATCAAACTCGGGGTTATCAGGTTTGGCTGCAAGGCAAAAGCCTGCTGAGATGTCCCAACAACCTCAGCTATGTGCTTTCTTTTCTGTAGATTGAGAAAGTCCTAGAAACTTCTAGGAGAATATTAAAGGCTCTGAGATGTCCTTCAGTACGGGAGTCATAGGCAAGTCCTCTGCAGCAGCTAAATGGTCCCTCATCCATTCCTAGTTATGCCACACCATTGTCTTATAGTGAGGAAGGAATGGTTTATCTTCAAAATCATGCTCCTAGAGCGTATCAGACGTTCAGCCCTCCCAGAGGAGGGAAAAATTTAAGTAAATTATCCATGCAAATGTATTGTATTTTGCTGTTTAGTCCACAGTCTTAAGTTCTGCTTACAGATTCCCGTAGGACGAAACAGAACAGGACATATTGTCTTGTGTAAGGGAGGCCATTTGTGTCTCTGTTGGCATGGGAAAGTCCTGTGAACTCACTGTTGTTTTATCTACTTGCTTGACAAATATGAGGGCAATACACAAATAGAAGACCCTCCTACACCAGACAAATACTTGTTAAATTTGAGCCTTGTAGACAAGACATATTGCTGGGCCCCCTGGACCGTGGCTCGATAGACCTCCCGCTCCTCAGCCGCGGTTTCCAGTACCTTCCATCTGACCACACCCGGTCGTCACAACTGCGAACCATTTTGTCACTCGAGCCTTCAAGCTGTTACTCAGTATTTGTGTAGCCTTAAAATGTCACTGTTTCCTCACTACCCACCCCCTCTCTTTTTTTGCCAACAAGACAAACAACTACTCAGCCAGGAGGTCCAGGGCCTTAGCCATCTGCAGCCCCCATCCCCATCTCAATCCCGTGTGGCATCACTCAAGAATTCGGGTGACACCCCAACCAGCTGTCCTGCTATCAACCTTTACACTTAACCTGTCGCAAGTGCTGTGGATTTTCCCTCCCCAACAGCCCAGAGGCTGCACCTTCCCTAGGTCTCTGCAGTGAGGTTAGTGACCTGGGTCATCACTTTCTCTTGGGATCAACAAGACAGCCTCCTCACTGCCAGATTTCCTCCTCCTCACTCCATCCTTCCTTCACATTTAAGCCAGAGTGATCTTTCCAAAACACAGCTGCAGAGGCTTCTCCTATCACTCAAAGCACGCATAGGCATGGACATGTCAACCTTTAGACACGGCAATGGATGTTGTCAGCTACAGACTTCACACTCAGGAGCCATGCAACTGAGTTACAAAAAGAAATTGCAGGGCTGGCAAGGCGGCTCAGTGAGTAAAGGCGTTTGCCACCAAGCTTGAAGAGTTGAGGTGAATTCCCAGGTCCCATGTGATAGAAGGAGAGAACCAGTCTCTGCTAGGTGCCCTCTGACCTCCATACACACGCTGTGGCATATATGCCATCCTCCCCTACTAAGTAAGTGTGATTAAAAGAGAAACTGCATAAAAGAAAAAAAATACCTGTCTCAATGTAAGTAGGGTTGTGATTCTGTCACGCCACATTCCTAGCTATCCTGGGGCAGCTGTGCCATGGGTTACACACTTATAAGGGCTTTCTGTTTGTGTTAGCAGAAAGGCACACTCAGTCATTGTGATCGGCAGGTTTACATGGGGCTCAGTGCCAGCCTGCCTCCAGTCTCAGCTGTGCCCAGGCTCTTGCCTGCCCCATAGACCTCTTTCCCCTCTTTCTTTCCTCTACTATTCTCACAATGGCCAAAGGTCCTTTGCACCAGCTCCGTTCTCTTCCCAAAGTGCTTTCTCTAGCCCTGGTAGCTCAGGTAATCCCAAGTCAGTCCTGACTCATCCAATGGGCCGTTCACAACTTCCTTGGCCAAGTCAGTTCATCTTCTTACCTTTTTATTTTTCATATGTGATATATATATATATTTGCAAGTTTTTGCATGTGTGGGACACACATGTGTAGATGCATGGGCATATGTGTGCATATGCATGTGAAGGCCTGAGGTTGAGGTTACAGAATCATCTTCCACTGATTATCCATCTTATTCACTGAGTCAAGGTCTCTCAGTCAAACCCAGAGCTCACTGATATGGCCTGTCTCACAAACCAGCTTGCTCTGGGAATCCCCCGTTTCCGACCCACCTAGCATTTTCCACAGATTCTGGGGAGGAGAACTTCAGTCACTGTACTTGTCTAGCAAGTGCTTGGCTGAGAAGCCATCTCCCGAGCCCCACCAAGTCCTTTTGTTGCTTTACTTTGTTTAATTATGATTCATGTTGGTGCCCCACACTGTCAAGTCCAGGTTTTTTCTCTAAAGCAATAAGCATAATATCGGCTCCTCCTGTATACTCAGTGTTTACAATGTCGAATGCTGCATGCCACCCCTGGCTCTTTGCAAGTGCTCTGTTTGATAAACTCTGTCTCTGGTCCCTCTTCAGAGGGGTGGGCAGAGCCAGGGTGGCTGCAACTGCATGCTTGTTTCTCAGTTGCTCCAAGCATCCTCTGTGACAAGCAGCTTCCTAGTATCTTCCCGAATGCATAGTTCTTTGCCGATCTACTAAGTGTCCACAGGGACTTAAAAGTTGCTATATAGATAGTACCCCATTTCCAAAAAATTCCATGTAGACAGTACTCCATTTCCAAAAAATTTCGTGTAAGCAGCACCTCATTTTCCTAACTGTTAGTGGCTTGGCATTGTCCTTTGAAAACTGATGTGAGGTTTTGATTTGACCAACAAAGACTAAGCATTTCATTCCATTGCATACATACCACGGCGAGGACTGCTTGCCCTGGGCTTTTATACACACCATATCCTCTGCTAGAGCCCCCTTGAGCCTCAGGCCTCACAGCTGACTCCCAACTGACCCTTAGCACTCCATATATGTGCTGGACTGAACACTAACCCCAAGAGTGTTCCGGAACTCATGATCCCTGTGACCTGAGACTATTATCACACATGGCCAAGGGACTTGGCAGATGTGTTTGGATTAAGGACCTCAACGAGCTGGGCTGCTGACCATGGGCAGTGCTGAGCTGGACAGTCTAGACAAAATGTTTGACTCATAGAAAGGACTGTTGCTATATAGATAGTACCCCATTTCCAAAAAATTCCATGTAGACAGTACTCCATTTCCAAAAAATGAGGTTAGTGACCTGTGCCAGTGAACGTCATTATGTAAAGTGCTAATCACAAAAGGCCACGTTAGATCGTTCAGGTTAAACGGAATGTCTCAGATAGGACGACCATGGAGACAGTGGGTAAATTCTGATCAGCAAGAGTCAGGTCTAAGAGGAGAAATGAAGAATGTTGTTAAAGGCGTCACACGCCTTTAATCCCAGCACTCAGGAGGCAGAGGCAGGCGGAGGTCTGGTCTACAAGAGCTAGTTCCAGGACAGGCTCCAAAACTACAGAGAAACCCTGTCTAGAAACTCCCCCCCCTGAAAAAAGAAAGACTGTTGTGGCTTGAATGTGAGATGTCCCCATGAGTGCATGTGTTTGAACACTTGGTCCCAGCAGGTGACACTGGGAGATTTTGGAACTTCCAAGGGATGGTCACCAGGGGAGGGTATGCTGGAGGTACATACCAGCTCTGCTTCTAGCCAATCTGTGTCCTGATTCAGTGTCACATGACAGCTCAAGCCACAAGCTCCTGCCACCACGGACTCAGCCACTCCAGGGACCCTAGCTACTATATGCCCCCCTCCTTCCCCGAAGAACAGGATCCTTCAAACTGTAAACCAGAATAAACCCATCTTCCCATGAGTCACTGCTCTTAGGGACCTTGTCACAACCACAAGAAGATTAAGTTACAGAGTTCAACTACTCAGTGTGTAGAGGCTTTCCTTTGGGGGTTATAAAATACAGAAAAGGGGTGTTTACACAACATTGCCTGTGTCCTAAATGTCACAAGGTTGTTGTTCATTTTTAAATGGTTAACTGAGGAGTTTGCTCATTTTTAAATGGTTAACTGAGGAGTTTGCTCCCTACTAACACAAACAAAAAACAATAAAATAGTTAATTTTTATATTATATGAAATTTACCTTAATTAAAAAACAAAACCAAAACCAAGAAACCAAACACAACTAATTCTCTCCTGATAATTTGGCCTCTTGCAGCTCTCCATCCCTGCTCAGGTTGGGGTCTTGCCTCTGATGCCTGAGTCATTCTGAGTGCTGGAAACCCGCCCGCCCTTGCTGTCACACTTGACATCCTGTTTGCTCGCTGTGGATGGGCAGCAACAGGAGGAGGAGTGTATAAGACCCTGGCTAGCTAGACTCAAGAGACACCCTCGAGCGAAGACTTGCCCCAGGCACTAGCTCTCTGGCAGTGAAGGAGTCACACAGAACCAAGCTCACCTGAGCTTGTCTCAATGCAGCGGTACCAGTACGGTGTCCAATATTACAGGGAAGGTAGCTTTCCTCTGTCTTTTCTGGTGTGACAGAAACAGTTGTCATCTGCTGGTCTTTGCCTAAGAGCTATCAAAACAGAGTCAAACATCCTGCTCTCCTCTTCTGAAGGAAGAGCTGACACTGAGGTAGATAACAGGAGGAACAGCAAACCGGCAGTAACCAGCCCGTCTTCACAATGCCTGACACCTTGCTTATTGGAGTTAGCCTCTCCTTCAGAGAGCCTTGTCAGCATTGTTTGCATTAGAAACCCTGGCTGAAGGGCGGAAGGGTGGGAGCTAACAAGCCATGGAGGTCGGCTCTGCCCACACGGTAGCTGACGTCCCTCTGCCAGGTATTGGCCCAGCGTGTGATAGAGCGATGGCTCATCTTTATCGTCTCCTAGACAGGATTTAGAATCACCATGGAAATCACCTCTCCCTGTGTGAGGGAGTTTCCAGAACTGAAGAGGGCCAATGGATGAGGGGCCGGACTGAAGAAAAGGGAGAGAGTGAGCCTTGTACCAGCATTCACCTCTCTCTGCATCCTCGCTGTGGATGTCATGTGACCAGCTGCCTGCCAACTGGACTTGCTCACTGTGAGGGACCGCAACCTCCAACTGTGAGTCCAGAAGCACCCTTCCTTACTGGAGTTGTTTCTTGTCAGGTATTTGGGCACAGTAGTGAGGAAAGAAGCGGCCGGTACATTTCAAGACTGACCGCTATGGGGCAGACAGATGGTCACCGGGGCTTGTGCAGCACCTAATACGGACAAGGCTGTACAGGGTACTTCAAAGACAGAGCTTGGTTCTGTTGCCATGGTGAACAAGGAACTCACCGTCTGCATGAAGAGACGTGTCACCTACTGTCACCTGCTCATTCAGTGGTGACTACACACCAGGGCTGAGCCGAATCCCCTCACATACTGGCAGACAACTGGATGTGGGCACCGGGAAGGCCTGTGCCTCCAGAGAGACGAACGCTTACCCAGTGACATGCTCCTAAGGGGTACACATGTCAAGCACTGAGGAGGTTCTGGTCACTGAACTGACAATACGGAGTACACATCTGTCAGGTGCACACAGAATGAGGGGCCTCTTCTAACCTTGGGGTGGGACACAGAGGTCTGCATCAACCTCCAGTGGCTACTGTGCTCAGTTACCAAGAGCCCTCTGGCTTGAAGCAGCAAAATTTCATTCTCTTATGGCCATGAGGCCAGAGGAGACCCAGAATCTGTCTCACTGACCCAAAATTGTGGTGGCAGCAGGACCACCCTCCAATCAGGGGCTCTGGGAGACTCCATTTATTTTCTCTTCCTAGGTTGCCCTCATTCCACGGCTTGTGGTTGCATTCATGTTCTTATGAGTCAAAGCAGCCCTGCCCAATCCTTACAAGGACATCTGCCCTGCTTTTAAGCCCAACCTGGACAATCCAGAGGACTTTCCCATCTCAGGAATTCCACCCACAGAGTCTCCCCCTCTGAGTCAGGTGACATAGACACAGACCCCTGAGAGGAAGGCACAGATGCCATTTCTTAGTCTGCTAATGAAGCCACGTTTTTCTTCTTTTACACTGATCTGCCTCCAGACCAGGCGCTCAGGAGAAACTGAGTCTGGAGAACTGAATAGACTCAGGGTCCTAGTTAACTTGTTAGTAGAAAAGCCAGGACAACCGTCACTACTTCGGGCTCAAGTTGTGTTTCCTTATCTGACACAGCGTTACCAGGGACAGGAGGTGTCCATGGTAGGAACAAGCTACATGTCTGACTGCAAGCTAGTATCCAGGAGCAGTGCCGAGCACTTCCCCAGAGGAAGACCGTGAGTGCCGGTAGCTGCCACGAGAGCATAAACTATCTACATCCCCATTTCACAGGAGGGGAAACCAAGGCAAAGAGAGTCCAAAGAATCAAGTCAAGGCCACGGAGCTAAAACATGAAGGAACTTGGGCTGAGAAAATGGCTCCGCTGGTAAAGCGCATGCCTCACAAGTGTGGAAGCCTGAGGTCAGGTCCCCAGAGTCCATATAGAAAGCCAGGCATGGTGGTGGGTGACTGCGATCCCAGCTCTTGAGAGGAGATATGAAGTGGGTGAGTCATGGAGCCTGGTCTAGGTGGTAAAGCTCCCGGGCTATGTCAGACCTTATTTCAAATGAAGGGTGGAAGGCACCCAAGGATTGATGACAACAGAGGCTGTCGTCTGATGTCCACATGTGTGGAGCACACACCTGTACCCACACATGTGTACCCACACATTCATGCACACATACCACGCACCCACACGGACCACACACAATGTAGCAAGTGGTATTGGAACTCACTCTGGGAATCAACACCTGGGCTCTGCACACCTTACACATGTGACCTCCCTTCCAGGATCGTTCTTTGTTTCAAGGGACCACTTACAGGCAGGGTGCATTTCAATACAGAGGTGGGTGTGGCAGTCTGGGATGGCTGGGTAAAACTCTTTCCAAAGTCTAAAGACCCATCCACTTGTCCAACTTTGTCCTGACCAACTGGGTAGTTTGCGACAGTCGCCGCCCCTCTCTGGACCTCGGAATCCAGGTGGAGAGCGAGGACACGCTGTAGAGGATGTCTACTCTATGCTCTGAGCTCCACCCCCTCTGGTGTGGTTGTGGTCATGGGAAGGTTAAAAACATCGTTCTTCACGTAGGCTGGAGAGAGGCAAGGTGAAGGCAGAGAGTGTGAACAGTAACATCCCGATTGCTGGTCACCAGTGTCATGTGGCCAGACTGCGGTCATCAAAGAGAGAGTCACATGGCACGAGAAACAGCTGAAATCCGCCTCTTCTCGGGCTCCACGTCAAAGACACTGGCTGCTACCCAGCTGGGAACAACCATGCAAACGTTCAAGAAGGCCCCTAACTGAATCGTGAAGCCTAGCACAAGGTCAGCTTGTCGGCAATGCCCGGGAAAGGAAGCAACGGAGACCCACGGAGACCAACATTAGAGTCATTTGATTAGCTCAAGCTTCTCAGTGGAGAAATCTCCTGTCTTTAGCTTTAATTGAAAGTGCTTAACCTGTTACAAATAGCCATGGATGGTGCTGAGATGAACACCCCCCAAATGCTCATTTCAAATAGGTGAACCTCCTCAAGACTCAGCAGGCACACACAGGCAGACCTGTAGGGGGGATAGAGAGCAGATGCCAACTTGGAGAGAAGATGCTTCCTGGCCGAGCAGCGTCTGGATCCACCAGGCCCTGATGGCCCATAAGGTGGATCTCCCAGCGCTTTCTGTATCCCCAGAAGGACTTCTATTCAGCCATTCCCTCTCCTATATAACTAGAACCCCCTCCCGTCTCTCTCTCTCTCTCTCTCCCTCTCTCTGTGTATGTGTGTGTGTGTAGGCTTGCATGTATGATGGTGTATGTGGGGATGTGGGGTAGGTGAGAGGGTGTATGTCCCCATGTGTATATGCCTGTGTGTAGGTCACATGTGCCTGTGTATATGCTTGTGTGCAGGCAAGAGGTGAGCCTCAGGTGTTGTTCCTCAGGCAAAATCCACCTTATTTTTTAAATCTCTCTCTCCCTGTGTCTCTCTCTCTTCCTCTCCTTTTAATCTGTGCATGTATATATGCATACTGTGTGTGTGCAGTACCTGTGGAGGCCAGAAGAGGGCATCAGACCCCTTGGAACTGGAGTTACATATGGTTGTGGGTAGCCATGTGGGTTCTGGGAAGGGAACCCATATTCCCTGGAAGAGCAGTCCGAGCTCTTCTGCCATCGCACCAGCTTCTGAACAGTTAACTTGTTATAAATATAACACCACTGGCCACAATCATCACCAAACCACACAGACATTTATTCATGGGTCTTTCCTTATAATCTTTTTACTAATATCTATTTTTTCCCTTTTTATGTTTTTGAGACAAGATCTGGCACTGTAGCCAAGGCTGGCTTCAAACTCACTGTGTACCCTAGGCAGCCTCAGTCTTGTGGCAATCCTCCTGCCTCAGCCTCTTGAGTGCTGAAGTTATAGTTGTGTACTACTGACCTTTATATATAATCATTTTATAGGTGAAAGAATTCTTGAACCTTTTATTCTGAGTAATCTTCCTTTTTTGCTTATTTTCCATCTGTTGCCATTTTTGCCACTTAGGGAAAGTAGAGATGCATATTATCCATGCCATTTAACCTTACAGACTACATCAGAATCACACACAGGTAGTGTGTGACAGCCACATTCTTCTGCTTAGTCTGACAACATGCTGTCAGTTACTTTTCATGAGCCAAAGGGGAGCTCCTACTATGGGATGCGGGCTGCTAGGTTAATTGTCAAGATGACACAATCTAGAATTGCCTTGGGAGCGTGTCAATGAGAGATTGTCTGGATCGGGTTGGCCTGTCTGTGTGTGAGTGTGGGGGGATGGTCTTGACTGTCAAAATTGGTGTGGGAAGACTCAGCCTGAAATGGTGGTGCCATTCTCTGGGTGTGGGTCCAGGACTGTATGAAGGAGAGGAAGGCGGATGTTGAAGTTAGCTTGCATGCATTCGCTGTCTGCTCCTGCTTGTTGATGTCACATGACCAGAGCCTTTGGATTCCTGCTGACTTGACTTCCCCACACTAGCTGACTGTAACCCAGAACTATGAGCTCCAATAAACTCTCCCTTGGCTGATTTTGGTCTAGACATTTTATCACAGCAGCACAAATGAAACCAGGCCATGGTACTACACTGTGTAGCTGGTGGGCACTTAAGGTGGAAACATTCTTTGTTGCGCCTGCAAAATCAAAACCTTGGCTAGGCATGGTGGTGCACACCTGCACCCCAACACTGGGAAGGCCGAGGCAGGAAGATCGTGAGTTCAAGTCCAGCCAAAAGTACCTCCAAACCGAACCAAGTGAAAACAGACAAAAACAAAACAACAAAACTACCCAAGTCCCAAACAACAAAGCTTGAAAAACCAAGCAAGCAAAACCCAATGTCTCAGCTGACACCCATGAACATACAGCCTCATGTACTGAGTTTTATCAAGTAGTTTGCAGAGGGAAGGCTGCTGAAGAAAAGTCATACTTGTTAATAATGTTAGCAGCATGTCTCACAAGACTTCTGTGAATTCTGTGCATATTCTTTGGACAATAGAGTCTAAGTTGTTAGCCACGGGTACTATGGCCTCTCTGGTCTCAGGTGTTTAACGATGATCTGAGCTTTTCAAAGCACCAGGCCCACATAGCTCTAAAACATTTAAAACAATAAAAATAAAAGGAGTGGAAGGATCCACAGGGATTGGTGGTGTGGGAGGACTTTGTTTTATCAGCTAATGAGGTTCTCGTGTCCCTAAGTGAATCGCTGTCCTCCACACAGGTTGACCGAGCTGTTTAGGTATAACCACCCCATTACAAACTCAGCATGGACACCAGGGACATTTCTCAAGGTGACTCTTGCTAATTAGCTAGTCACGCTGCCAAGCTCCCTCAACCACAGTGAGTTACAAAGGAAGAAAAAGGCTTGGAGAAACTTGGCAATGGGTTCCTTCCTCCTTGGGCTCTGTCTGGATGCTACCCGTTGTGGAACTGGAAACAGATTATTTAAAAACAAGAACAAAAATAGCAGTGTGTCCGACGTGCCTCCTTATCGGTACTCTTAAGTTTTAATGTCCTCTCCAATTATTTCTTAGCACCAGTTGGAGTAGCCCATATTCCCAACAGGAAACCCCATTTGGAGCATGGTATTTGCAACATGCAGGTAGCACAATGCCAGCACGAGCGTCCTCAGAAGGTCCTGTCAGGGCTGGGGCTTCCTCAGCATCTGCAAAGGAGTTTCCTAGGAGCTACTGTTCTAATGTGCTCCTTCTAGAGTCTGGCTGCAGCCAGAAAGCCATTACCCTGAGGGAAAGACATTAATGGGAAAACCATCTCGCGTGTGTGCGTTTTTAATTTTGCAATTTGAAATCTCTTAAATACACCCCCCTTAAAACGTGATTAATCCAAATTTCTCCCATCTTTATGATGGTAAATAGCCAGTTATAGCACAACCTTTGAAAGAGCATTCGGGGCGTTATTGAGATTTAAGGGAGAAGGCAGGCATGAAGCTGATAGTAAATGAAACATGTTTAGCTATTAGCAGGGCCATTAAGGGGTTTGTGTGAGCTTGGGATTTAGAGATGGAGCTTGTGCTGGGTAGGTTTTGTCAACTTGACACAAACCAGGGTCACCTGGGAGGAGCAAATTTCAGTTGAAGGATTGCCTCCATCAGAATGGTCCATAGGCAAACCTGCATGGCATTTTCCATAATTGTTGATTGATGTGGGAGGTTCCAGCCCACTGTGGGCTGTACCACCAGGGAAGGTAGTCTGGGAAAGTGTAAGAAAGATAGTTGAACATGAGGCTGGGAGCAAGCTAATGAACCATGTTCCTCCATGGTTCTGTTCCAGTTCCTGCCTTCAGGCTCTTGAGTTCCTGCCATGACTGCTCTCAGTGATGGACTATTACCTAGATGTTTAAGATGAAACAAACTATTTCCTCTCCAAGTTTTTTCTTGTAATAGCAAAGTGAACTGTGACAGAGCTGCCCAGGGGTCTGTATCTGTCATGATGATGGGGTACTTGTAACCTATCTTGGGTGTTCTCAATGAAAAGGCCAGTCCTACCTTTAAATTGTTTGTGCACCCTTGATAAAGTCACCAAACTGTAGGGGGAGGTCACTTGTTGGTTCCTGGCTGCCCAGCTAGCTCAATAGGTAGAGCATGAGACTCTTAATCTCAGGGTTGTGGGTTTGGGCCCCATGTTGGGTGCCAATAATAGGAGGAGAGGCCGATTGTTTGTCCCGGCAGCCCAGAACTGAAATAATCACACAGAACTATATTATTTAAAACACTGCTTGTCCCATTAGCTCTAGCTTCTTACTTGCTAACTCTTACATCTTAATTTAACCCATCTCCATTAATCTGTGCATTATCACAAGGTTGTGGCCTACCAGCAAAGTTTCAGCACATCTATCTCCATAGCGTCTCCTGACTCTGTCTTCTTCCTCCCAGCATTCCGTTTAGTTTTCCCCACCTAGCTCTGTTCCCCTATAGCTCTGCTATAGGCCCAAAGCAGTTCCTTTATTCATTAACCAATAAAAGCAACACATAGACAGAAGGACCTCCCATACCATCAAACTTGTTAACTTGTTGAGGGGTAGATCTGTGAGATTTCTTCTGGTTCTGATATTAAGGGAAGTTTTTCTTGGCACCCACCCAATAAATTAATATGAACTGAGTAGTGAGAAAATAAAGATGATTTCCATTTTACAGTCTGACACGAACTCCAGCGATCTCAACGGCATCAAATGATTCTGTCATCTCTCTAAAGGCCACAGGAACTGGTGGTTTTAGGTTGCTCAGCTGGTGTGAAGCTCTAGACTGGGTGTGACCTCAGTCAGTTTACGGATGCTCATAACTTTTGAGCCAGGTGTGATGGCAAGACCACTCATTTCCTAAGAGTTACACTACCACAGGACCTCCATACCTCACCAGCCCACTCACCGCACTGGCCAGAAGTCTCACGGGAACTTTTGACCTCTGCCTCTATAAAGGACGCACACCAACATAGCTCCTCATCCTTAAATTGATTTCAGCATCCTTAAATCTATTTCAGTATAACTGCACTGAGTGTCCCAGCCTTCACCCACTTGCTACAATGACATTATTCATGCAGATCACATGCTGATTTATTCTTCTAATCATGCATTATTCATTCACATTATGCAAATCCAGATGCTTCTTGGTCAAAATGTATCTGTGGGATGGTAAGGTCGAGACAGATGTAGTGACATTTCAACTTCGGGTCTGTTTCATTAACTGACACAACCGAAATAATGTCTGTTTCCTGTGGGTGGACTCCAGGGTAGTGATTAAGAAAGTGATCTGAGGATCTCGGTAGGAAAGTGCCAGCCACCCCACTGCCTCTGGTGGCCCAGCCAGTCAGGATGAGAAAGTGATTCTCTGTCCTTGGGTCCTGACAGACATGGGCTCTGGCTGTTTCGTCTTCCTTGAAAGAGTGGTAGTTCTAGGAGTTGTGGCACAGGACTGGAGTGTTGGAAACAGGATTGGTTCTCTTTTAAAAAATGTGTATCTCCTCCCCTCTAGGTCGATGTGTTTGTTAGCTTATGCATGTGCGTGCAGTACCCATTGTGGCCATGAGAGGGCACGAGGTCCCTTGAAGCTGGAGTTATAGGTGTTTTGAGCCTTCTGACGTGGGTGCTGGCAACAGCACTTGGTTCCCCTGAAGGAGCTGGAAATGCCTTTAGCTGCTGAACCATTGCTCCAGCCCATGGTTCTCTTTCTTCTCTCCCTCTCCCATTTAGGGTGCACCTTGCAGCAATTCCACAGAGTGTAACAAACAGCCAGACTCTTGGATGTACTGTACTGTCTGATGTGGTCACAGAGGTAGGACTTGAGAGCTGGGGGAACCCGAGCCAGTTGCCAGGGTACTGGCAGCCAGACGTTTGCTTGGGTACAGAGAGCGACTGATCCCAAAAGTGTAACATGGAACCTGAGGGACTGGAAGAATGTGGCATGGGAAGGACTTGGCAGCCTTAACATGGGGACACTACTGGTTGGTGGGGAGCAGCCACCCTCAGTGGACCCTAGGTCTCCACTGCAGAGAATCTGTAGGATTGGACTGGGGACTGGGTTTAGAGAACTTAAAGAGGTTCGGCCCTTATGGTCCAAGGGAGAGTGGATGTCACCGTCACCCAACCTCTGCTCCTGCCTTCCTTCCTCAGCTAGATTGCTATCAGAATGTCTGCTACAGGCAGGCATCCCAGTGATAGGTGCCCAGTGACAGGTGCTCGAGTTAAGGAAGCACCATCAACATAGATCCTGAATTCTCTGCATGTGCCTGGGGAGCCTGACGTCACAGTCAGGTGGTCAGTCCTAACTGCAGTGATGAGTGCATGTAGTGGTTTGAAAGAAAATGGTCCCCCAAAGGGCATGGTACTATTAGGAGGTGTGGTCCTGTTGGAGGAAGTGCGTCACTGTGGGGGCGGGCTTTGAGGTCTTTTTCTCAAACTTCACTCTGTGCGACTTTCTGCTATCTTTGGATCAAGATGTAGCCAGCACCATGTCTGCCCTTGTCATGATGGTAATGGACTGAACCTCTGAATTGTAAGCTGCCACCTCAATTACCTGTTTTCTTTGTAAGAGTTGCCATGGTCATGGGGTTTCTTTACAGCAATAAAAACCTAACTAAGACAGAGTACAAGGAAGAACTTTCCCTGAGAGCAGAGTATCAGAGCCAGTGCCACAGGGAGCGGGGCCGGGTGGCAAGGGCTTTCTGGAAGAAGTCACATTTAGCTGGAATTTGGGAGCTGAGTTTCACTCAGCTAGGTAGAGGAAGAACATTCCAGGCAGAGGGACAGAACCTGCCAGGGGTGTAGGTCTAAATGGGGATGCGTATTGTTGACTGGGATGATCCTGCTCATGGCTGCTGGGTTTGGAGCCTGGGCTCTAAAGGGTGGAGAAAGAAGCTGCTCAAACTTGGGGTTGGAAAGACTTTCCTTCAGGTAGGTGTCTCTCCCTGCAAGACCTGAAGGATGCACAGTGAAGGCTGGAACCCAGGCCAGCCTGGCACCCATTGCCACCGCCTGAATTTGGAGGAGGTGAGAGGGACAGAATCCAGCAGTGGTGAACTAGGTGTCGCCACCTGCTGACAAGAGACAGCATAGGTGTTGGGAACCCAGAACACTTAGCTTCCAGGCCATGCATTTCTGCAATGTTCCTTTATAGAACTGACGAAAATCAGATGTTTATTGGGCACTGAACAGTGTGTGTGTGTGTGCATGTGTGTATATTTCTGAGAGTAAAAAATGATTACATTTACAAAGGTGAAGTTCCACCCACTCCAAGGCTATAACTGAGACCAGGCTTCCCTGGTGTGCTTTGAATTTTTTAAAAGAGAAACCGTAGCTTTGTTGCCCCCGTCTGCTTCATTACAGATCCTCATTTTAACTCCTGACAACCCATAGCATGAGTTGACACAAGATGGATAGATGCATTCTAGCAAGTCAACAATGCACGCCTCGTAAAAAGCTTCTAGGACCTTCTAGTGGGACTCAGTGGATCTGCAGCAGCCACGATGGGCTTTGCAGAAAGATCCAATGAAGATGTAAAAGCCAAAGGGTGGGAAACAGAAGGTCACAGGCCAAAGGCGTGGCCCAAGCACACGCTCTCCTTTACTGGTGGTGCCCAGGAGCAGAGAGCTGGGCCAGCGGTCTCTACAGTAAGGGTAACAAGAAGGAATATGGTCTAACAACTACTTTTCGGGATATGAGGCCTCAAGGATTTGCCTCTGCATCAGTCACATGGACCACGCTGCTCCCAGAGAGCACTTAGAAAACTACCACGATCAAGCGCATGCTGTACCAGCCTCGAGGATGGGGCTGGTAACTTGGGCCTCAGGCTTATGAAGATCCAAGTGGTGACATTTCTTTCCCAAGGAGGTTCAGCCTAAGGTCAGTGGGAGAATCAACCCCAACCAGGCCCTTTGCATTCTGGATCTAGTGTCGTCCCCTCTCCCCCATCTAGTTCGAGTCCTGCGGAAAACCAGATAAAGTCCAAGGATTTCCTACTTACATTCTTTTCTGCAGGTGGCTGGGTGCCACATGCAATTTAGATCGATTTCTACAGTGTTCAGCTGCAAGAGCGGAGGGCCGCATCAATATTTATAAAGCTGTTTACATTGCTTTACTCCTCGCAAGGGACACGGACAATATTGCCGTCCAATTCTCCCAGCAGACCACAGGCTAAGTTGTCCTTACCCTGTATTTTATTGTTGCCATTAACGGCAGGTTTGAGCTGAGACAATAGTGATGTTCACCTGCCTCTGACTGCTAACACTGGCACAGGAATTCTGGGACCTTTTCCCACCAAAAAACCCCTATTCTTTCCTGCACCACCCTCCCTCGAACTTCAAAGAGCAAAGGAGGCCTCCGCTCTGGAAAAACTCTTAGTCATACAGGAAACTGATTATAATTTAAAGCTAGGACGCTTTCAAGTAGGACGAACCTATGACGATGAGAAATTACTGAAATAATTACGAAAAGGACAATATGAGGCTCATGTTCTGTAATCTAAATTTAATATGTGGTAGCAAGACATGGCCCCATCCAAGGCGGCTCAGTAAGAACATGGTGATTCCGAAACAGGATGAATGAAGTAAAGGTACCATGACCCTCGGGAAAAGGTAGGATATATTAGAACAGGCACCATATATGGCAGAGAAAGTATGAGAGAGAAGCTGATAAAAATTGATGTTTGGGGATGATGGTTGAAGTCCATGAACTTTCTCCTTGGTAGGACACTGAAGGCTTTCCTTTCTCAATGCATGCGTGGATGGGCGTGCACATGTGTGTACAGGTACATAAGCACCTGTGTGTGTGTGCTTGCAAGGCCCGAGGACTTGCCCCTTAGAACACTGTCTGCCTTTGATAGAGACAGACCTCTTATTGGCCTGAAGCTCCCAGTTAGGCTAGACTACAATCCTGTTGCCACCTTCCCGGTGCTGGGATTTCAAGTGCACAGCCCCACACCTGGCTTTTTATGTAGGTGCTGGGGGTCAGACTCGGGTCCCCAAGTACTGGTGGTCAGATTCTGGTCAGTAGGTACTAGGATTCAGACTCAGGTCTGTAGATACTGGGAGTCAGACTCGGGTCTATAGATACTGGAGGTTGGACTCGAGTCCTCATGCTTGTAAGGCAAGTAATTTATGGACTAAGCCATCTCCATGACCCTTTCTCCTTTTGAGGAATTCATTAGACTTGGAGGAAGCCTTTGGACCGGGCAAGGCTGAGACCAGAGCCACATGGCAGGTCCTGTGCCTGTCCCTGGCTGGTGACTCTTAGTGTTTTCCTAAATTAGTCAGGTCCACTACAAAGTTAGCTGAGCCTCTGGTTGATTCTAACACAATGGTGCTGTATTTATGTAAGGGATTCATGGTAAACTCTTGCAGAACAGGAAGCTATAATCAAAATCATAATTGAGTGGGAACCAGCACATCTGAAAAACATGCAAATAAGAGCCTGGCTCTGGCGCCAGCCGTAGAAACTTGTAAGGACATCTACATAAAGATTATTTATTATTATTGAAGATTACATTTTATTTTTAATTACATATGTTTGTGTCTGTGTGTGGTCTTATGGAAGCCAGAGAGAGCTTTGGATCCCTTAGAGCTGGAGTTAAAGGCGGTGGTGACCCACCTGGTGTGGGTGCTGGTAACTGAACTTGGTCCTCTGAAAGAGCAGTGTCTGTTCTTAGCCACTGGGCCATCTCTTCAGCTCTCAGACACACATTATAAACATATTAATCACAGTATCCTAGTATAAGTACTTCCTCAGGACTGTTGTCTGTGGGTTCAAGGTCACCTTGAGGCTAAAGTCTGCATATGCTCCTTTCCTTCAGCAACATGGGATGGTATCTGCATACGAGCCACACATGTGCTGTTTTACTTCTACTGACTCCAGATCACTTACAGTACCTAACGCTATATGAATGACAGGGTCTACCATGGTGTTTAGAGAATAAGGAAGGACAGGAATAAGCCTTTGTGCGTACAGTGTGCATGTGATTTTCCCCCCTAAGTATTTCCAACATGCATGTGACTGAATCTGTGCATGGGAACCCAGAAGGTGAAGATCAGATTGCGTGTTCTATACTCTATGCCCTGGATTAAGATACTGAACCTTCCATGTCCCATTGGGCTCTCTAACACACCCCAATGGGCTCTTGAATGCAAGCCTCTAAATTCTATCCCTTCCAGGCTATCACCACACTGATCTTTATCAAGGAAATCAGCACTGAACTTTAAAAAGAGGGATGACATAGGACAAACTGTGTCCAGCATGGAGCCTGGGGTGTTTCTCACGCTGCATGCAACAATAGTTCTTTCTATTTCATCATTGTCTTAGTTCATCAATGTCTGCCTTAGTGTTATCAATTTATTTTACCATTATAGACACACATGGTTTCCATCTTGGAGCTATTGCGAAAACCACGGTTGAAAATATCTATGTGCGCATCTTTAGGTGCATGCACTTGGTTGCTGTCTTAATTTCCTGTCTGTTTCTGTGATTAAAAACACTCAGACCGAAGCCAAAACAGCCCTGGGGGGTGAGGTTTATTTGGCTTACACGTCCTGTTCACAGTCCATTATGGATGTTAGGGTGGAAACTCAAGAAGGAACTTGAAGCAGAAACCGGGAAGGAATGCTGCTTGCTGGCTCAGTACCAGACCCATGCCCAGGACCACCTGCCTAGGGAATGCTGCCGCCCGTGGTAGACTGGGCCCTTCTGTATCAATTAACAGTGAAGACAGTTCCCCATAGACATGTCCACAGGCCAGTAAGATCTGGGCAATCCCTCAACTGAGACTCCTTTTCGGGTGACTCTGGGCTAAGTCAAGATGGCAGCTGAAGGTAGTTGGTACAGTTGTTTTGGTTACTTACATACAGAGAACTTGAACTGCCAGGTCACAGGATATATGCCATGTGGATCTTAGGAGGTACTTCCAAAGAAATTCACTCTGCACCCTTACCAGCAAAATATAAGTCTCACTTGCTCCACATCCTTGCCAACTTTTATTATTGTCAGTCATTTATATTAGTTGTGATAGACACATCTTGCTCTTACCTGAGTTCTTTTCACATATTTTTCAGACTTAACATAGGTGGCAGAGGACTTCCTATTTCCATTAGACAACCCACAGCCCTTCCTCTGTTCTTGGTTCAAATTCCCTAAAATTGAAATTCCATATTCCAAGCATCTTTTGAAGCTTCTTTTATTTTCCCCTTTCCCTCAGATTAGGAGGACTGCATGTCTGCGGTGTTCCTTGTATTGCATTAAACCACAGCCCTAGGTCAGCCTTCATCTCTCTCCTGGAGTATTTCAGGTACAAGAAGAAAGGTTTCTTTCAAATGACTATTTTTGGATGTTTTAGAAGTGGCTCTGATTCATTTCCTAGGCAACTTCTCTGGCTTCTGATCAAAAGGCCTATAAACTTTTAACTGGATTAGTCTATTATCCAAGGTATTACTGCTAAAGTAGCTAATTCTTTCCCCGTTAGCGTCTCAAACTCCTTCAAATGATGAATGCCAACGTGTGATAGGAAACCCTTTGAGTTGCGCGTGTTTGTTTTCTGAAGGATTAGCGCTTTCTCTGTGTTTCATTTGTTACTGAGGCCGCTCAGCCACCCTTTGCAGGCACCAAGTAGATTTGCCTGCTGCAGTTTGCCTGGCAAAGGCCCCAGTTGTCTTAGATGGGCTTTCCCACCACACGGAGGAAACCTACATCTCCAATCACATTATTTTACACCTTGCTAGGTGGAGGCAAGCCTCCTGCTGTTTCTCCTTCCAATCCTATGCAGTAACTACAGCCCAGTGTATGCAAGAGACCCCAGACTTCAGGCACATCCCTCAAAAACTCCACTCTCCATCTATGGTGGTTTGAATGAAAACACCGCCCCCCCCCCGCCCCCTTGGGCTCATATGTCTGGTTCCTCAGTCCCAGCTGGTGGAACTGTTTGGGAAGGATTAGGAGGTGTGGCCTTGTTTGAGGAGGTGTGTCACTGGGGGCAGACTGAGGTTTCAGAAGCCCAACACATTTCTAGTTAGCTCTCTCTGCCTCGTGTCTGTATGTTAGATGTAAGCTCTCAGCTACTGCTCTTGTGCCATGCCTGCCTGCCTGCCGCCATGCTCCCCAGTGCGATAGTCTTAGACTCTCGCCCTCTGGAATCATGAGCCCCAAGCTAAAGGCTTCATTTTATAAGTTGCCTTGGTCACGGTGTTTTATCGCAGCCATAGAAAAGTATCTAAGATGCTGCCCCTCCAGAGACTAAGCTTCCAGGCATGACTGAGGGCAGGGCTGGAGTGCAGTGTCTACAACTCTGGATGCCTGGAGTGTGCTGTCTATTTCCTGCTCCTGTATCTTGCTTCATTCTCAACCGTGTTATGAACTCTCATTCTCATCTTCTGAGCCCTTGGCCTTCAGATCCACCATGAAGCCACTCAACTGCTTTGCTAGATAGAAACACCCAGGGAATATTTGTGTGTACTTCTAGCTTTTCAGTTCTTCCTTCACTTAGGTGGGACCGCATGACCCATTCTTTGGATCCAACTATTTATACAGTGCTGTAACACCTCCATTCTTTCTTCCTCTACCACAATTGTGTGGGGTCCTTGTGGATTATACATGATATAAGCTGGCAGGGGCTCTGTCAGCCTGGATCCCTTAATAACTGTGGAGAACAGAACTTCCTGGGAGACTGATTTACACTTACAGTTCCACCAACAGAGAGACCCTAAGGACTCTGTGCAAGCGTGAGGACCTGAGTTCAGATCCCCAGACCTACCTGCAATCTGCTGAGCCTATGGCGATATAAAAGGAGATGGGAAACTCCTGGTAAGCTCATAGGCCAGCTAGCCAGATGTACACAACTGTGAAAAATAATTCACCATGACTCCAATGAGGGAGAGGGCTAGGACAGACCCCTGAAGTTATCCTCTGACCTCCACAAATGCACCATCACACATGTGCACCAGGGCACATATATGTCTGTACTCACATGTGTACATATGCACATGTTTTACACACAAATGTGCCAGAGAGCACACACACATACACACATGGCGCACACGTGTGTATACACACACATGACGCACATGTGTGTGTATACACACACACACACATTCACAAAGAGCTTTTTAAAGAGAGAGAAACTTTTTTGAGTCTATTAGAATTAGTTTGTTATGGCAGCCTAACCAGCCCGATCCTAACGCATCAACTCTGCTTGGAGCCCGGCAGTCTAAGAGCGTCTTTGTTTTGTTCTGTTTGGTTTTAGCTCACCCATGTTCTTCATCTATTCCTGAAGGACTCTCTAGCCTGGCAACCTTCCCTACCCCTGGACCCTCTCAGAATCCTCAATACTGTGTGCTCAAGCTGGCTGTGTGTGGATCTTTTGGGGGTTAGCAAGAGCTCATAGGCCTTCACTCTGTTTTCCCTTTACCAGATGCAGGGCTCCCACCCAGTAACACACACTAGTCGATAGGTCAAGACTTTTGGGGTGCTTTACGTAATGCCAGTCAGTCACTTCTTTAAAAATGTATTTTAGGGCTGGAGAGCTCGCTCAGCAGTTCAGAACACTTGCTCTTGCGGAGCACCTGAGTTAAATTCTCAGCCCCCACATGGTGGCTCACAACTGCTTGTGACTCCAGTTCCCGGAGAGCTGATGTCCTCTTCTGACCTCCAAGGACACCTGGCACGAACATGGTATAGATATTCATCCAAATTAGATAAAAACATTAAATAAAAATGAGATGAAAAATTAAAAAGTTCCTTTCACATTTAGAAAGCATTCTTTGAAGACTTCATATATGTACCTTGAGCATGTCTGTCCCTTTCGCTCCCTGCAACTCTCCTTCCGTCCCTTCCCAATTTTGTACCCACTTTAAAACTTTTGCTTTTCAGCTGGAGCCGGAGCTCACATGCAGATGGGCATGGACTCACTCACTGAGGCAGGGGAAACCTACCAAGGGCCACCCCTACAAAGGAAAGTGATTCTTCCTCCCCCATACCAGTTGGCAATAGCTCCTCATCTGGGTGTGAGAACGTGGGAGCCCCCCCTCCTCCTCCATGCTGGGCTTTTAACTGGCTTGGTTGTGTGCAGGGGACCTCAGCTGCTGTGCACTGACGTGTGCAACAGCCATGGCATGCTGGGAGGACAGCAGTTCCCAGCTCTCCGCCCCCTCTACCTCCACGCTCCCTGAGTCTCTCAGCTCATTCCTCACTCACTGCCCACGGTGTTCTTGACCTTGCTAAGACCCATTCACCTCCTCTCAAGGCAAACCATCTTCAAGACCCAAAGTAAATACCTCCTCCTCCAGGAAGGCCCTTCTGATTTCCCCTAACTAGCACCTGTCTTCTGTATGCTTAATCTCCATTCAGACTTGCCCAAGGTCATAGGAATGACTTAGGCAATCTTTCATCCTGTCTTCTCCGAGAAGGTATGATTGCACGGTGACAGCTGCAGCTGGCTTATTTACCATTGTACCCTCATTTTCAAATGCATGCCCTGAAGGGAGGAGGTGCAAACAACTCGCTTCTGATGGATGCTTTCATAAGTGCGAGAGAGAACAGCTCAGACAGCCTCTGCGTAAGTCATTTTTCTTGTTGCTGCAATGAATTACCAGGCTTTCCAGCCTGCTGAGGAAAGGGAGACCCATTCTGGCTCACAGTTTGGGGCGATACACAGCATTCTGGCTCGGGGGAAGGGAAGGCAGCCACAGGGGGTTGCAGCTGTGGCCCTGGGGGAGCTTGCTGGTGTTTGGGTGGACCAGGAAGCACAGAGAGGGGCGGAACAGAGTAAGGGCCGGGATAGAAACTGTAGTGCCCTCCTTGGGAACCACTTCTTCCTGCTAAGACCCTTTAAAGGCCCCTACAGTGTCCCCAAACAGTGGCACTAGCTGGCAATCAAATGTACAAACACGTGACCTTAGGAAGGACATTTCACACCCAAACACCAAAGAGTCACTCTCTTTGTCCCAGGTAAAGGAGTGCTCCCATAGGAGCATAGAGTAGTGTAAGGAGCTGCCTCTCCTCTGAGACAGTCCATAACTCACACCGTGAGGGGTTTCTCACAAGTGTTCTCTGCAGGGTTAGTTTTGTTTCAAAAAGGAAAATATTATCATAGCCTTGGCTTCATGATTATTCCATATGCACTAGCTGTCATATTGGCACTGTTTTTAAAAAATAGATTTTATTTGTTCTTTGAGAATTTTGTATACTGTGCAATGTGGTTTAATCATATCCAACCTACCCCTCCCTACTCCCAACTCCTTCCAGATTCCACAACACCCCCCCTTCTAACTTCCTTTCCTCCTCTTCCCTCTCTTCTCCCTCTCTGATGCACATGGGTGTCAGGCCATTCACTGGGGCATGGGCAGTGAACCAGGGGCGACCCCCCAGACCCCCCCCCCAGACGAAAACTGACTTTTCTGTCAACCTCCACCTACCAGCAGCTCCCCAACCGGGACGAGAGTCTCATGAGCCCCCCCCCCCTTTTTCCTCGCTGCAATGTTGGCGGGGTTGGTCTCAGCTGCTGTGAACTCCTGACTGCAAAGGTCCAGAAGACACTATTTTGCAACACTCCTCCTCAACCCCTGGATATCACAATCTTTCTTCCACTCTCTGTCTTAGGGTTTTTTATTGCTGTGAAGAGAAATCATGACCATGGCAACTCTTATAAAGGAAGCAGGTTACGGTTTCAGATGTTTAGCCCATTATCATCATTGCAGGGAGCAGGGTGATGTTCAGGCAGACATGGTACTGGCTACATTTTGATATATAGCAACAGGAAGTGGACTGTGGCACTGGGCAGTAGCTTAAGCATATATTGACCTCAAAGCCTGCGTTCACTGTGACACAGTTCCTCCAACAAGACCACACCTAGTTCAACAAGGCCACACCTTCTAATAGCGTCACTACCTTTCAAACCACCACACCCTCTCTCACAGCGTTCTCTGAGTCTGGCAGGAGGGGGGTGGCATAGATGTCCTTGATGGCTGGGCATTCCACAAGTACAACTGGCTGTGTATGTGTGTGTGTGTGTGTGTGCGTGAGGGCATCATACGTGTACATGTTTGTGTGCATGGATATGGAGGCCACAGGTTGTGCAGGATGCCTTTCTCAATTGCTCATTATCTTATCCTTTGAGACTGGGTGCTCACTGAGTAGGTTGCACTGGCTGGCTTGTGCACTTCCGAGATCCCTCATTTCCCCTTCACTCCCCTGTGCTAAGATTACAGGCACGTGCTGCCAGGCCTGACTTTTGTGGGTTCCAGGGATTAGAACTCAGATCTTCAGGCTTGCACACAGGCTCTGAAGAGACTGAGTCCTTCCGCAGCCCCATCGTCACTCTTCCTCCAGGCTCAGAACTAGTGCAGCATTCTCAAAATGGAATGCCAGCTTGGTTCAGGGACTCAGGAGGAGAGCACTCCCTACTCTGCTGAGGGGACCTCAGAGTGGAGCGGAGCTCTTGCAGGCTCAGAGCCCAGCCGTTCTGACTTTCTGCACTGTGTCCCTTGGAAGAAAGAAACAGTGTGAACTTCTGAGAGGAAACTTCCTTTAAGAGACGACTATCATTACAACCTCCACGGCAAAGTTAAGAGCCCACCTTGTGCTCTTGAACAGGGATGCGCTCAAGCACACTTCCGGCAAACCAACCCAGCCTGAGTTTTGAATTAACTTTCTGGGTTGAAGCAGAAATTAAAACAACTTATCCACTGTACAGAACACGGGTAACAAGATGCCATTTCACCCAAACACAGCTTCTCACTCCCTTCCCCTGTCTAGTTTGCCTGTTTCATTATAAAGATATACAGAAGATTGGGGCTGGAGAGATGGCTCAGAGGTTAAGAGTAATACCTGCTCTTCCAAAGGTCCTGAGTTCAATTCCCAGCAACCACATGGTGGCTCACAACCATCTGTAATGGGGTCTGGTGCCCTCTTCTGGCCTGCAGGCATACACACAGGCAGAATATTGTGTAATATAAAAAAAAGATATACAGAAGAGTTTTTACTGCCCATGAGAACATGGGTCAGCACCACAGTTTACAATTTCATTATTGAACTACGTGAAAGAGGCTTTCCTGGGTGTTTCATTCCTTTAGGAAGTCAACCAAAGGCTGTGGCTTTGGGAGGAGAGGGTCCTTCTTTCCTGCCCTTGAAGGCCCTGGTCCTCATATTTTGACACTGGATCTGTGAGGAGATCCAGCCCCCGAGGTATAGATGTAGCATGGCCTTTTCCTGGGGTATAACACGATTATCTCATCACCATCTTGGAGTTGAGATCATCTTAGCCCAATGGTATCCATGGCAACAAAATGAGCCTACTAATACAATGATGTATGGTAGTGGTGGATCTATTGACACTCCCTGATGGAAGGAGAGGGGAGAAGACTCAGGGGTCCCTCACCTGGATTACAGCTGTTACCCTCACCTGTCTCCAAGCCCTGTTGCAAGTGCTCTTGGGAGATGTAAGACTATGTAGGAAGTGGCTGGCTGTTGTCCACATGTGGGGGTTGCTGTCCTCACGCTGTGTCAGAAACAGCCATGTTTGTGGCTTTCTACAATGTCAGGCCTTACTGAATGACAACAGAGTCACTGTATATGACAAACGAGGCAGTGGGTTCTTGGAGAAGGAAACTTGAGACCAATGACCCTTTAGAGTGCTTTTTTTTACTAGAAGAGAGACCCTTGTGACCACAGAGGGCAGGCACAAGAGTCATGGCATGGCCGAGCCTTGAGGTAGGAAAGCATTGGTAGGGATAGAATCTTATTGGAGGCAGCATGAAGGGTCTTAGGGAAGTATCTGTCCTCTAATAGCCAGAGGGAGGGCTCATCAAGAGGGCTGGCGTAAGCAAAAGAACAGGTGTGGTGTATTCATGCATAACATGATGGAGGGTCTGGAATGGGGGAAGGAGGGGAAGAGGGAGAGAAGGGAAAAGGAATGGAGGGAGGGAGAGAGAGAGGGGGAATGAGGAAGACATGGAGACACACACACACACAGAGGAGAAATTTCCCAAAGGGCAAAACTGACTTGAGTAAGTTTTCACATCTATGATTTTTTTTTGTTGTTGTTTTTTGTTTTTTGAGACAGGGTTTCTCTGTAGCTTTTAGAGCCTGTCCTAGAACTCACTCATTAGACCAGGCTGGCCTCGAACTCACAGAGATCCGCCTTCCTCTGCCTCCCGAGTGCTGGGATTAAAGGCGTGTGCCACCACCACCCGGCTCACATCTATGATTTTACCTTGTTTGTCCTACATGACTCCAGGAAGGGAGCTGGGTGCTGAGCAGGACCATAAACTTCAATTCCTTTGTGGAGAAGATCCTCACATTCTACCATATGTATGAGCATCACCTAGGGATGCACTGAAAGCCGGCTGGAGGACACGACCCCTGAACTCAGAACGAGTGGCACCCGAGAACTTGCTTTATAACAGGCTCCAGGGCATTGCAGCTGCCTCTGGTTCACACCAGAAAACCCCTAGTCTAGATCCAGTCCCCTAGGGATGTTCCTAAGACACTCACTCTTTCCCTAAGCACCATCTTTATTATTTATCTATTTATTTTATTCTAGTTTATGTATACATATCTGTGTGGTATATGCATGCAGGTGCCTGTAGTTTCCAGAGGAGGGCATCATATCTGCCAGAACTGCAGTTATAGGTAGTTGTAAGCCACTGTGTGGGTGCCAGGAACTAATCTCCAATCCTTTGCAAGCTCAGAACTGCTGAGGTCTGTTTCTAGCTTCTGTGTTTTAGAAGTAGTTTCCAGTGTTCATAGTTGATGCTTACCAAAGGCCACCACACACTAGAACTACTCACTGGGGAACGGATTCATGGTAGCAATTGGTTTATGAGCCATCTTGAAGGGTGTAAAAGGCTACACAGCTTGTCTGGACCATAATGCTGGTCAACCATGGGTCTTAGAGCCTAAATGGTGGGCTTATTTCTTTTAGATTTACTCATCTTATGCGTACAGGTGTTTTGCTTGAATGTATGTCTGTTCAACACTTGTTTGCCTGATGCCTGTGAAGGTCAGAAGAGGGCATCAGATCCCATGGAACTGGAGTCATGGGTGGTTGTGAGCTGCCCCGTGGGTGACGGGAACTGAGCTAGTGCTCTAGAACACGGAGCCATCTCTCCAGCTGCTGGGCTTATTTCTTATCAAACATTCTAAAGCTTTCTTCTGCTCCACTTTTACTTTTTGTTTCCTGGCATCTCCATTAGGTCTGCCCTGCCAACTGTGGCCTTTACGTCGGTCTCCTACCTAAGCAGACCTGGGATCTCTCTTATTGAGATTTTTGTTGCTCTCTAATGAGACAAACACAATGAACTTGTTTATGTAGACACACTCGCTCAATTTTGCTCACTCAGACATTCCACCCTGTCTATTTCTATGCAATCATGTGTGTCCATGTGAAAGTATGAATGGTCCTTTGTCTCCTGAGAAGGTAATGATAGGATAGTAACAATGCAAAAGCAAACACTCTTACTTGGCATGATAAAAAATGTTCTCATTTTCCAAGGTCCCAAAATTCTCATGGGAGACTCTTGCATGAAATTTCAATCTCTGGCAACATTGACTTATATTATGACTCTTTGCAAAACCTTTACTATATGTAACTGCTGTCATTTCCACTCTTCATATTTGTCTTGTCTTAAGTTCCTTGTTCCAACATCAGCATACGTGCGTACGTGCGTGCGCGCACACACATTCACACATATAAATATGTACATACAAATGTACAGGTGTGCATGGGCAGAAAGAAATATGCATACACAAATGTGCACATACATACACACACTTTTTCAAGGTAGTCATTGGTGGATAGAAGAAATCAGGTCATTTGGGGTGAGTATTCTGGTTCTGTCTTGAAGCAAGTGTGTTAAATCCCACACATAAGTGGGAGACTGAGGTCATCAATTTCTGGTCCTGCCTCCTTTGTCTCTTCTGTCAGCAGATGAACTTCCGGCAGGAACCCACATCCACTGCTCCCCTTCTCTGCTAACATTGCCATATTTCTAGGATTCTGTTAGCTGTCCAGATGCCTCTAATTTCCTGATAGCACTTTGAGAAATGGAAACTTTTGTAGAAGAGATTTTTTTTCCTGTCGTGTTGTGTATTTTTAATATTCCATTAGATTTGGCTCACTTATCTCTATAATTTTAAGCCATACTGTATCATTTATGGGCCACAGAAGGATTTTCATAGGCAGGTTAAGCCCAATTGCAAAACAGTGTGTTTATCAGTTTCTTCAAAATGTCATCTAAATTCATTTTTCACATTGTAAGATTGGTGCCGTGTTCTCTCTCCATCTCAGAGAGCAAACAATTGCACACAGCCAACTATCCCCTCTAATATGAATGAAAATGACTCTCTGCTTTATCTGTTCGAAGCCAATATCCCTGAAGAATTTAAATATCTCACTTTTTCTTTTGTTTCTTACCGAGCAGTCCCAGGAGGAGCCCATCAGACACACCTCAGCATCTATCCACACAGTTCCTGGGCTGAGCCAAGAAATCAAATCCCACCTGGGAAACAAAGCCCGCACAGCCCTAGGAAATTCATTATGGTGAAGTTCATGACAGACCTGGGAAGATGCTCTGCTAGCCAGGCTCCCATCTCAGGGTCCTGCCCTCTGGCCACCTTCCAGCAACGTGACCTTGACCAATCTCTCTCTCTCTCTCTCTCTCTCTCTCTCTCTCGCTCTCTCTCTCTCTCTCTCTCTCTCTCTCTCTCTCTCTCTCTCTCTCTCTCTCTCTCTCTCCCCTTTGTCTCCTCATTTGTAGCAAGAAGAAAACAGGGTCCCTAAAACTCAGGGTAGGAACCTAGTGGTAATCCATGGAAAATGTTTGGCTCAATGCCTGGCTCATAGTAAATCTTCACTGAGAGCTCTTTCCTTCCTTCCTTCCTTCCTTCCTTCCTTCCTTCCTTCCTTCCTTCCTTCCTTCCTTCCTTCCTGTCTGTCTTTCTTTCTTTTCTTCTTTCTTTTCCTTCCTTCCTTTCCTCCTCCTTCATCTCATCATCATCATCATCATCATTATTTATTGACATCACAAGAGACTTTTTTCTTTGATACATGCTCTTGCTTTGTTAGCTCAGGTTGACCTCTAACTCACAGTCTTCCAGACTGATTTCTAACTCCTGCTTCTATCCAAAGCATGAGGATTACAGGCATGTGCCACCATAATTCAGGAAAAGGAAATTCTTAACACACCAAATTAGCTGTATTTATTTGCTTGTGTGGTATATGTGAGCCTGTCTGTGCATATGGAGAAGGCAGGGGTGGATACCTACATCTTCCTATATGACTGTCCACCTTCTTATTTTTTTGAGGCAGCGTCTCTCACTGTAATGGGAGCTCAGATTATCCTGTCTCTGCCTCCCGGTGCTTGGCTTATAGGTAGGCACCTCTGTGCCTGAATTTCTGAGTTCTGGGCAAGTGGCTGATTTGGTAGGTATCTTCCGTGTTCCACAGTCCTCCAGGAGATGGAGCACAATTCTTCTCACAGTTGGCTTCTCCATGGGAGAAGAATGTAAATTAATCTATAAATGTGGCTTTTCAAAGATGGGGCTGTGCACACTGAGAGACTCTCTTGTGGTCAGAAGAGGACCCAGGGCAACAGCAACAGACTCTAAGAAGGCTTGCCTATGGGGGAGTGGAACCTTCTACAGGATTGGGGGACTATCCTACCATCCATCTCCAGAGATGGCTCATGCTATAAAATATTGCATAAGCACACTCAGTGTGTGTGTGTGTGGTGTGTGTGTGTGTGTGTATGTATGTATATCTCTCTGTGTGTGTCTATGTCTCTGTGTGTGTGTTTCTCTCTGTATATGTATGTCTCTCTGTATATGCATGTCTCTCTGTGTGTCTCTCTATGTATATGTCTCTGTGTGTGTACCTGTGTGTGTGAGAGTGTGTGTATGTCTCTCTTCATATCTCTCTCTGTGTGTGTCTCTCTGTGTATGTCTCTTTCTGTGTATGTCTCTCTCTGTATCCATGGGTGTGTATGTATGTTTCTCTGTATCTCTCTCTGTGTGTATGTATCGCTGTATCTCTGTGTGTGAGTGTGTGTATGTATGTCTTCCTCTGTATCTCTGTGTGTGTTTGCACGCATAGGTGCGTGCATGTCCATCTCTAACTTCCTACCCCCCTCTTCCCTTCTCTACCATATCACAGTGAGGTATGGCACCAGAGGCACCCAGAGGAGTGTGCTGGCCAGGCTTGGATGGTTCCCTATTTATCTAATGGGTTTATGAACTTTTTACAAGGAAAGCACTGTTTTTAAGTTAAACTATAAGGGCAAGGAGACAGCTCAATCAGTAAAGTGCCTGCTACATCAGGATGAGGGCCCGAGACTGAATTCCTGTTATTCACATAAAAATCCAGTAAGGCGGCTGGTGGTGTAGGAGGTTCTTCTGTTCATGTGTTGCTTTCATTGGTTAATGAATAAAGAAACTGCTTTGGGCCTGATAGGGCAGAACTTAGGTAGGCCGAACAGACGGAACTGGATGCTGGGAGGAGGAAGGGCAGAGTGGGAGAAGCTATGGATCTTCTGCCTGAGACAGACACCGGTTAGAATCTTGCCGGTAAGCCACAGTCATGTGGCGATACACAGATTAATAGAAATGGGTAAAATTAAGATGTAAGAATTAGCCAATAAGAAACTAGAGCTAATGGGCCAAGCAGTATTTTAATGAATACAGTTTCTGTGTGGTTATTTCAGGGGCTAAGCTAGCCGGGTGGCCAGGAAGAACAAGCAGCCTCTCCCCTTACAACAGGCTGGCACCTTTACCTTAGTGCTGGGTATATGGGGGGGGAGAGGCAAGGGGACAGGCAGATCTATGGAGTCCACTGCCAGTCTGTCTAAGTGAATGGATGAGCCCCAGATTCAATGAGAGACCATGTCAAAAATAAGTGGATACACCTTACATCAGTGGTGCTCAACCTTGCTAATGCTGTGACCCTTTAGTACAGTTCCTCATGTTGTGGTGACCCCCAACCATAAAATTATTTTGTTGCTACTTCATAACTGTAATTTTGCTACTGTTATAAATAGTAATATAAATATCTGATATGCAAGCTCAGAGGGTTTGCAACCCACAGGTTGAAAACTACTGCCTTATACAGACCTTAGGTCTCCACACAAATGTGCACACATATGCGTGTGGAATCACATACATCACATGCATACATACACATACATATGCCATACACATGCATGATTAGATGACAAGGCTCGTGGTGACCAAGTTTTAAACAAGGACAGCACATGCCCTTAGACAAAATCAGGCCGTCTGGGAAGTTATAAAAGCAGGCAGGTGACATTAGCCATTAGACTTGAGAAGGTGACACTTAAGCCTTCTGATTGTCTTTGGAATTATTCCTTGATTCTCAGTTTCTCTTCCAAAGATGCCTGCACTTCTCAGTCTTCAACCTTGAGAGTAAGATTAATAATGTGCTGTGGTCAAAGCTGCCCCTAAATCCTTCTTTTTTTTTTTTTTTTTTTGCCATTTACAGTTATTTATTTATGTAGGCAGTCATAAAATACTTTTATAATATACATAAGAAAAACCACATTTAGATGAGCAACAAATATAATGGCAGATGATAGAATTTAGTGTTTATAAATGAAACCATCAATAACAGAAAAAATACAAACTGTATTTAAAAACTGGAGCCATGCATTTCATTATTTCCAAATTGCAAGAAGGTATTGGACTTTTAAAGGTAACATGGCTTACTATTTCAATGATCTCAAGACACTTCTAGAAACTGGAGCACTGACTTTTGTTTTGTTTTGCTTTTAGAGACAAGGTTCTCTGTGTAACCTTAGCTGTCCTGGAACTCACTCTGTAGACCAGGCTGGTCTTGAACTCACAGAGATCCTCCTGCCTCTGCCTCCGAGTGCTGTGATTAAAGGTGTGCACCACCACCGCCTGATCATTTCTTCTAATGGGACAGTGTGCCTGAACTAATGGGAGCACACCAATCCACCTGGCCTGGGACTGAATGAGCATATGATCAAACCAGACTCTCTGAATGTGGCGGCGAAAGTTGGCAGATGGAGAACCCACAAACAATGACACCAGGACCTATCTCTTCTGCATGTATTAACTTTTTGAGAACCGAGTCTTTTTGAATGCACTCCTTCC